>QRFJ01001357.1:0-27002 GCA_006176705.1 Cocos nucifera
TTTCCAATTTATATAAAAATATGTCGAGCAACCTGTTACTCTGATACCATCTAAAGAAAAACTAGCAGAGTTCTAAGCATGCTTCTCGAAAATTTTTTAACATATATAGCAGCGGAAGCAAAATTAATCTACATTAATTTTATGTATGCTATGAGGATACATACACAAGAGTTCGAAGACAGCCAGTGTTAGATATATGTGCCCTAGAAGCCAGAATTGGCTGACACTTGTAATACACTTCTAGGGGCAAAATTATAATTTTGACTATAATTAATAAAATGGGTTATTTTCTATCACATATGTGTATTTAGTGTCTGTGATACATCCTTTGAGTTAATGGTAATGATAATTCATATTTTCAAGAGTTGAAAATTTAAGACATGAATAATCATTATTAACTCATAAAATGCTCCCGACCATAGGATCATCACGAGGATGGTGATTGATCCGGAAGGTTGGTGTACAATCGCTTCTCTTTAGTAGATGAGTCTTGAGTCTACGGTGTGGAGACACCGGAGCGAGAGTACAGGTACTCGTTAGAGAACGAGGGCACTGAGCGTGACCACCTCGAGTAGTCATTAGGAAGTCTACCTTCTCGTCAATGACTGACTCGATGCTGCAGTAGTGTGTCTGGTTCTTTGACCTGAGATGCATCGGCAGTTCACCTTGAGGGTGTTATAGTTTGACTACACCATTACTCGGTCTCCTAGCCATATGGAACCCTGAGGTGTATGTTGGCTATAGCATGTTCATTGTAGGAACTGGATTGCATCAAGATGGAATCTATCTACCTCGGTGGTAGAGGAGTAGCCCTATGATGATCATGAGAATCAAGTCCAGAAGCCCATGGCCATGGTAGAGTGAAATAATAGAAAGAGTTTCTATTTAGATTTTCACATTGGACTCGAATCGAATGATTACATCATATGACAGAGACTAGGGTTTGACGAGTTCACCTTAACCCTAATCTGATCGGGGCTCAAGATAGAAGAACTTAATCACACAGGTAGCTGCACCAAGAGGTTCGCATTCAGCTCTGATGGGTTGCCACCATATACTGCTAGGTGTCACTGGTGGATTTTGGGAGCAATTAGAATGATTTAGATGATCGATCATTCTAGCTGTTCGAATCAGAAGAGTTCTGATCCATCGAAAGGAGTTTCGATGATGTCGATGATAGAGATCATGACATATCCCATTACCATACAGAACTGAACCTAACTGGGTCACACAAACAAGGGTTTGAATCTGGTGATCATCAATTGAACTGATCTAGTTCAATTGATCTGAATGAGATTCAATTAGGTTCAAGGAAATCGTGCTAGCACTCGATTGAACCTAACGTTCTTCTTTTACTATCATAAATAAGTTGTCCTGACTGAGCCAAAGGAGTTTGTGCTCAATCAGAGGCCTTCATATGGTCTGACTGGAGGTTGTCCAAGTCAGAAAAGGTTGTCTTATTTTGTAAGACATTACCTGCCATTTTTGGTCACCTGCCATTTCTTGTTCTTTGACTTTGGTCAAAAGTCTACCTTTGACTGGTCAAACGTTGACCATTGACACTTTGACTTTTGACCACATGTCATGCACCTATTGGAGAGCTGGTGGGGGCCTGTCCCCCTGCCAGAACCTGGCAAGGAGAAGGGCGCACGCCACCCAGGGTGGCGTGAGCCCAAGTAGGAGGCGCCTAGGAGTCCTTGTTGGACAAGGACTCCATCCTCCCTTTTTGGATTCCAATTAGAGTTCTACTAAGAATCCAACTTTGACTGGTCTTAGGCACCCTCTAAGGAGGAATCCAGGGGTCTCTATTCCAACCAATCAGATTTAGATCTGATTTCACAAAGGGTTGTGATTGGTTGAGGAGGAAGAGGAGTTGGATCACAAGAGGTCTATAAATAAGACCCTGCGCCCAACCCTAATTCTAAGTGAATTCAATTAGACCCACGCCCCAAGGCTGCCTCTCCCCTCCTTCTCCATGCCATAGTCTCTTCTCCCCTTGCTCTCCACGTCCAAAAGGAGTTTTGGACTTAGGTTGGTGCGATTCAGATCAAGGAAAGGCGATCAAAAGCAAGAAGGCTGCGCTGCTGCAAAAGGACGACTGCAGATCTTCAAAAGAGTTTTGAAGATCCTCCAGATCAGATCCAGATCTGATTTTTGGAGGTGTGATAGAGAAGAAGAGGATCTCCAGATCCAACCCGAGTGGATACCGGTAGAGGCCAGGCGCTTGCGTGGCTAAGATCCAGAACCTTCCGCTGCAATCAGGATCATCTAACAGGGTAATAGGATTACCCAAATCAGGTAAATTAAATTTGATTTAATTTATCTTATTTTATTTTATTTATTAAAATAATAAGAATCAGATCTGAAACATATCAAGATCTGATTGAGATCAAGAGAAAAAATTTTTGAAATATATCTCTTGATCTGATCAGATCTGAACGAACCTGGACCGGGAAATCAGGATTTCCCTTCAACTGGTATCAGAGCCATGGTTCTAAATTGTTTAGATCTGATTTTAATTTTATTTTAATTAGAAAATAAAGTGATTTCAGATGTCACATGAGATGTGATCAGATCTGAAATCAGAAAAAATTAAAATTAAATGATTTGGATCTAAGATTAGAAGATATGCATGACTAGTTCTAGAATAGAATAGTTCTATAGAATAGTTTTGCATGTTTTGATTTAATCTGATTAAATCATATTTTAGATCTTTTATTTACTATTTTTTGATATTATAAGTGTTATAATAACATCTGATAAAATAGCAAATAAAAATTATTTAATTTTAAATATCATATGAGATATGATTGATGCATGTCTAGACTAGTTGTAGAATAGTTCTACATAATTATCTAGATTAGAATTTATTTTGATTAGATCAATTTAAATCTAATTTTTTAGATTATTATGAGATAATTTAGATCTGAAAACATGCATGATTCGATACATGAGATGTATGCAAAATATGCCATGATTAGATCTAATTTGTATATGAGATATATGATATAGATCTAAAACTATTTTGTAGTATTGCATGTTCCTGATTAAGGCGTTCCTCTTGGCCGTCCGGTCATAAGAACGAAGAAGGGTTTAAAGGCCCTCTCTTCCCATTCGATGGGGTGTTCTTATGATGTGTAGGGGTGCTGCGTGTTCGTCCTTAATCAGAAACCCAAAACTTACTTTCTGCAAAACCCTAGATCCTGAAACCCTAGGATTTATTGTGCATATTTTGTTTATGAACCCTACTTAATTAAGAATTAAGTTTATGGAATATTAATTAGGTCTAAAATTGAGAATTTCAGATCTAAGACATATTCATAATACTGGGTTCGGGCTTGGGTAGCTCAATTAGGTCTAAGCGGTTGATCAAACCGAATCAAGAGTTGGTTAGATGGGATCAACAATGCTTAAATTGACCAGCCTAATAGGATTAAGTCTGGGTCAAGATCGAGTCACGATCAAGCAAGACCTAATTAGGCTCAGAGGTTAGAGTCTGGATTGTAGGCTAACCCAATTGGTTCTGACTCAACAATTTGGTGTCTAAGGTAAGTTTGGCACATACGACCGACTGGTTTTTAATTGGAAGCTACTCGACCTGAATGCGTTCTTGTACGAGTTAATGGCATATTCCTTCCACCGGTCTCACTTACCTGGCCATATCTGTTGACACAGTTCTGATCTGAGGTGGTCAATAATCCGAGCTAACCCATGCCACTAGGTTAGTCATAATTGTTATGACTAAGCCAAGTCTAGTTTAATGAGACCTGAATCAATTCTCCCTAAGAAAAGATTAAGTCTGAGGTCTTCCACCATTGTAGATGTGCGGGCCCTTCCCGGGGTTGATTGTTCTCGGCTGGATACAGTGGCTCAGTTGCACCGGGAAAGATGCAACCATGTCTATTAGGCATTGGATGCTATGGGCTGGAGGATGAGTTGGGCTCAATATTTTGGATACGGTGAGAGACTCAATTAGGAACCCAGTCTATGCAAATGGTGGGTCTGACTTAACTAAGGAGTGGATCAATATTCCGGATACGGTGAGATTCATGAATTAGAGACCAAGTTTGGGTGCACCATGATTAGAGAATCATTGAACAAGAGTTGTTCACTCATTGGCTAACCCATCACCAATAACTGTTAGGTGAGGTGATGAGTCAGTTGGTGAGACCGCACCACCCACTAGAAATCATTAATCATGGAGATTTTCGCATCTCTACAGAGGGAGTGTAGGGATCCGAGAAAATAGTGGGAGCTAATTTGTTTAAAAATAAAATCCCTAAATAAATTGGTCAAGTCAAAATTACAGTATCTAACTAGAATCTTTGACTCTCTACAGGAAAATGTCTGCGTCCAACCCATTGGCACGTATCCTGGACACACATAGACTGACTGGACCCAATTATAAAGATTGGCTCAGGAACTACAAAATTATTTTGGGTTCAGAGAAGTTAACCCATGTTTTGGACCAGGACCCTCCCACCTTACCAGCTCGTCCATCCACTGAACAGAGAGCGTCTCTGGAAAAATGGATTGACGAAGATAATAAGGCCAGATACTTACATGTTGGGCTCGATGTCTGATGAGCTCCAGCGCCAACATGAAGATATCGGGACTGCTCGCCAAATGTTGGCTCACCTGCAGGAGATGTTTGGTGAACAGAGTCGCGCAGCCAAATATCAAGTCACGAAATGACTTTTTAAGGCTAAGATGCGTGATGGGCAGTCAGTCCAAGATCACTGTCTGACAATGATCAAGGACATGGAAGAGCTTGAGAAGCTCGGTGTGAAGTTGGACTTGGATCTGCAGAACGATATTATTCTGCAATCCTTGACTGATGCATATGGGCAATTCATCATGAATTACCACATGCATAAACTTCAAAATTCCTTGGCCGAATTAATGAATATGCTGGTTACCGCTGAGCTTTCTATGAAAGGTTCTAAAGGCTCAGTTCTTGCTATGGAACGGACTTCTTCCAAAAGAAAGTCTTATGGAAAGAAAAAGAAGTCTGTGAAAAAGCAGAAAGGTGGAAGGATCAAAGAAGAAGAAGGCAGAGCCGAAGAAAAAGGCCGATGGCAAAGGAAAGTGTTTTCCATTGCAACAGCGACGGCCATTGGAAGCGGAACTGCCCTACTTACCTGGCCACCCTGAAAGAACAAGAAGGAAGGTCCTTCTGGAGGTATGCTCGTTATTGAGTCTAACCTTACGATTTCTTCTGCATCCAGTTGGGTGCTTGACTCTGGTTCTAGTGCTCATCTGTGCACTTCCATGCAGGGTCTTGAGGATAGCAGGAGGCTGAGGGATGGAGACATGATCCTACGCATCGGTAATGGAGCAAGAGTTGCTGCAGTAGCCGTGGGAACATACCCTCTTCGATTACCATCTGGTTTAGACTTAGTTTTGAAAGACTGTTATTATGTGCCTGCAGCTAGCAGGAATTTGATTTCTGTTTCATTGCTTAGCACAAGAAGGCTATGTGATTACCTTCTTTAAGGACCATTGTAACATTCTTTATGAAAGAAATAAAATTGCAAATGGTTTCCTTATTAATGGTCTTTATCAGCTACATATTGATGTACCTATTTTTAACTATCGAGCAAAACGTGAATGCCAAACGACCTAGGGATAGTCCAAATGACAGATATCTATGGCACCTGAGATTAGGTCATATAGCAGAAGATAGGATCAACAAATTGGAGAAAAATGGGCTATTGAGTCCATTGTTGACTTCCGAGTCATATCCAACTTGTGAATCTTGTCTTCAAGGCAAAATGACTAAACTCCCTTTTGTTGGACATGGGGAAAGGGCCACAGATCTCCTTGCCCTAGTACATACTGATGTGTGCGGCCCATTTGATGTGCCGGCTAGAGGCAATTTTGTCTACTTCATTACCTTTACCGATGATCTGTCTAGGTATGGGTATGTGTATCTTATGAGACACAAGTCTGAAGCTTTTGAAAAGTTCAAAGAATTCAGACATGAAGTAGAAAAACAAACTGGAAAACCCATTAAGGTTCTTCGATCAGATCGAGGAGGTGAATACCTTAGCCGGAAAATTCCTAGACTATCTCAAGGAAAATGGCATAGTCTCTCAATGGACTCCACCAGGAACACCTCAACTCAACGGGGTTTCAGAATGGAGAAATCGGACTCTATTGGATATGGTTCGATCCATGATGAGCTTCACAGACCTTCCTGATTTTCTTTGGGGACACTTCATTGTTAACTTCAATTTATCTACTGAATAGGGTTCCTTCTAAAACCGTTCCTACCACACCGTATGAGATATGGCATGGTAAGAAACCAAGTCTGAGTCATCTCAGAATTTGGGGTTGTCCGGCTCATGTCAAAAGACAACAAGCGGACAAGTTAGAGTTTAGGTCCTTTAGAGCTCGATTCATAGGATATCCTAAAGAGTCATTAGGATACTATTTCTACATTCCAGAAGACCACAATGTGATTGTGAGTCGACATGCCATCTTTCTTGAAAAATAGTTTATTCAAGATAGCGGCATTGGAAAGCAGATCAAGCTTGATGAGAAAGTCTCACAAGTAGCAACGAGCTAAGGACCAAATTGGAACCAAATCAGGTTGAGCCAATAAGAACACTACCTCCTCCACCTCGTAGATCGAAAAGAGTTTTCCATCCCCTTGAAAGATACTTAGGTATTATTTCAGAGGAAGTAGAGAAAATGTTCCTCATAGGTAATGGTGCTCATGGTGATGATCCCAAAACCTACAACGAGGCGATATCAGATATCGACTCTGAGAAATGGCTTAGAGGCAATGCAAAGTCAGAAATTGACTCGATGCACTCAAACCAAGTCTGGACCTTGGTAGATCCACCAGAAGGTATAGTACCTATTGGGTGTAAATGGATCTTCAAGAGAAAGATTGGTGCAGATGGGAATGTGGAGACATTCAAGGCTAGACTAGTGGCAAAAGGTTATAGTCAACGCGAAGGCATTGACTATCAGGATACCTTTTTCCAGTAGCTATGCTAAAATCCATCCGCACATTGCTTGCCATTGCAGCCTATTTCGATTATGAAATATGGCAAATGGATGTGAAAACGGCATTCTTAAATGGATATCTTGAGGAAGATATCTATATGGAACAGCCGCTTAGGTTTCACATCCAGTGATACTGATCATAAGGTTTGCAAGCTGCAAAGGTCCATATATGGACTTAAGCAAGCATCTCAGGAGCTGGAACACTCATTTCAATGATGTGATCAAAAATGTTTGGTTTCATCAAAAATGAAGAGGAACCATGTGTCTTCAAAAAGATCAGTGGGAGCGCTGTTGTCTTCCTCGTATTGTACGTGGATGACATCCTCCTTATTGGGAATGATATTTCCCATGTTGACCACAGTTAAAATGTGGTTGTCTAAAGAATTCTCCATGAAAGACCTAGGAGAAGCATCCTTTATTCTAGGAATTAAGGTCTATAGAGATAGACCGAATAGGATGCTAGGACTTTCACAGAAGATGTACATAGAGGAAAGTACTAAAGAGGTTTAGTATGGAAAACTCTAAGAGGGGTTTAGTACCCTTCAGACATGGCATTCATCTTTCCAAGAAGATGTGCCCTAGCACAGCTGAGGAAATAGAATGCATGAGCAAGATCCCTTATGCTTCAGCAATAGGGAGCCTCATGTATGCCATATTATGTACACAATCTGATATAGCCCATGCTGTGAGTGTCACAAGCAGATATCAATCGAATCCAGGTGAAGAAAATTGGACTGCTGTGAAATGTATCCATAAGTACTTAAGAAGAACTAAGAATATGTTACTGATCTTTGGCAATGGAGAACTCCATGTCCAAGGGTATATAGACTCGAACATTATGTCCGATGTAGATGATCGAAAGTCGACATCTGGGAGTCTATTTGTGTGCAATGGAGGAGCTGTCAGTTGAAAAAGTTCCAAACAGACAGTAATAGTAGATTACACCATAGAAGCAGAATATATTGCTGCATCAGAAGCTATAAAGGAGGCACTCTGGTATAAGAAGTCTACCGTAGAGATTGGAGTGATGCCATCAGATGCCATTCCTCTGTACTGCGACAACAATGGTGCCATAGCCCTTGCTAAGGAGCCAAGGTCTCACCAAAAATCCAAGCACATCGAGCAGTGATATCATCTTATCCGCGATTACCACGAGAAGGGATACGTTGAGGTCAAGAGAGTCGACTCCGCAGACAATGTGGTAGACCCATTTATAAAGCCGTTGGGCCAGTAGAAGATCGAAGCTCACCTTGAAAAGATGGGACTTAGATTTATAGTCAATTGGCTTTAGGTCAAGTGGGAGTTTATTAAATAAGTGTGCCCTAAAAGTCAGAATTGGCTGATTCTTGTAATACACTTTTAAGGGTAAAATTATAATTTTTACTATATATAATAAAATGGATTATTTTCTATCATATATGTGTATTTAGTGTCTATGATACATCCCTTTAGTTAATGGTAATGATAATTCTTATTTTCAAGAGTTGAAAATTTAAGACAAGATTTTTCATTATTAATTTATAAAATGCTCTTGATCGTAGGATCATCATGAGGATGATGATTGATCCGGAAGGTTAGTGTATAATTGTTTCTTTGTAGTAGATGAGTCTTGAGTCTACGGTGTAGAGACACCGAAGTGAGAGTACAGGTACTCGTTAGAGAACGAGGGTACTGAGCGTGACCACCTCGAGTAGTCATAAGGAAGTCTACTTTTTCGTCGATGATTGACTCGATGCTACAGTGGTATGTCCGATTCCTTGACCTGAGGTGCATCAATAGTTCACCATGAATATGTTATAGTTTGACTACACCATGACTCGATCTCCTAGCCATTCGGAACCCTGAGGTGTATGTTGGCTATAGCATATTCATTGTAGAAATTAGATTGCACCAAGATGGAATCTATCTACCTCGGTAGAAGAGGAGCAACCCTATGATGATTATGAGAATCAAGTCTATAAGCCCATGGCCATGGCAGAGTGTGAAATAATAGAAAGAGTTTCTATTAAGGTTTTCACATCAAACTTAAATCAATTGATTAAATCATATAATAGAAATTAAGATTTGACGAGTTCACCTTAACCCTAATCTAATCGGGGCTCAAGATAGAAGAACATAATCACACAAGTAACTGCACCAAGAGGTTCATTTTTAGTTTTGATGGATTGCCACCATATGCTGCTAGGTGTCATTGGTGGATTTTGGGAGCAACTAGAATGATTTTGATGATCGATCATTCTAGTTGTCTGAATCAGAAAAGTTCTGATCCGTCGAAAGGAGTTTCGATGATGTCGATGATGGAGATCATGACATATCCCATTACCATATAGAACTGAATCTAATTGGATCACACAAACAAGAGTTTAGATTTGGATATCATCAATTGGACTATCCCAGTTCAGTTGATTTGAATTAGATTCAATTAGGTTCAAGGAAATCGTGCTAGCAGACGATTGAACCTAACATTCTCCTTTTTCTTATTATTAAAAGTAATCTCGACTGAGCCAAATGAGGTTGTGCTCACTCAGGTACCTTTAGCTGGTCTGACTAGAGCTTGTCCAAGTTAGAAAAGGGTTGTCTTAATTTATAAGATAAATTGGAGACAACACCTGCCATGTTCCGTCACTTGCTAATTCTTGTACTTTGACTTGGTCAAACATTGACCTTTGATCCTTCGACATCTGCCCATGTGTCATGCACTTATTGGAGAGCAGATAGGGGCTTGTCTCCTCTCTAAAATTTGGAATGAAAGGGGGCGCATGCCTTGGATGACGTGCGCCCATGGATAAGGATGTCGGAGTCCCATACGGATGGGACTCCAGGTTGCTTGTTGGATTCAAACTAGGTGACCCTCACCTATAGACTTTGACTAGTCTTAGGCACCACCTTAGGACGAATCCATGGGTCTCTCTTCCCACCAATCAGATTTAGATCTGATTGAACGAAGCAACATGATTGACCGGGGTGATGCAGCACTGCATGGCGCAGCAGTCTATAAATAGACCCTATCTACATCCACTTTTAAAGTGAGTTCCTCTTAGCCACGCCCCAAGGCTGCCCCTCTCCTTTCTCCATGCCAACATCTGGCCCTCTCCCTCCTCTCCAAGTGCAAGAAAGTTGGGTTCTTCAGATTAGTGTGAGTCAGGCAAGAAAAGGCTGACGAAAAAGGAAGAAGACAACACTACTGTAGAGACGATGGGTGATCTTCAGAAGGTGTTTTGAAGATCCTCCAAATCAGATCCAAATCTAATTTTTAGAGAAAAGAAAGAGAAGGAGAAGATCTCCAGATCTAGCCTGAGTAGATATCGATAGAGGCTAGGCACTTGCATGGCTAGATCCAAAACCTCAGAGCTTCCACAGGATCATTAACGGATAATCGGATCATCCAGAATTAGGATAAAATTAATTCAAAATTAATTTAATTTTATTTTTTTAATAATTAGATCATAAATTAGATCTAAAAAGTGTCAAATCTGATCTAGATCTGAGAAAAAAATTTTAAAATATGCCTCTCAATCCAGTCAGATCCGAACGAACCTGAATCGGAAAATCAGGATTTCCCTTCAATCCTAGCATTTCTCAACTTTATTTGGTGACCGACCATGAAGGCAGTCCTATTCCTTCACTATAGATGATAGATCTCACTAATGTCGCATCAAAGACTCCGACTAGCCAAAATCTTCTCTAACAGAATTTCTTTCCAGCCAAATTTCTTTGCTCCACCTTAGAGAATGCAGATCATAGCAGCTCTACACCAAGGACTTTGAATGGATGAATTTGAGTCAGTTAGAGGACTTTATCATCAACAAAAGTCTGATCCTCAACTTAGAATAAGCAACGATTACTTGAGGAGTGACGAATCTTAGTATTCGCCCATCCTAGCTTCAAGTCAATCTCGGATCTCCACTACCCCAACTGAACTCCTTTAAGAAAGCCTAGCCGCAATCCTCATTGAAGAGCCTACCGTCCCCCCTCTGGCCTCCAGTCTAAATATCCACACTCACTCTCGATCGATCTTAATGGTGGTCAATTTCTTAAAAGCTATCAAAGATAGCACCAGCAGGAGCCAAACTCGAAACTCAGTTGCAAACTCACCATCATTAATGCATAGGCCAACCTTCAAAGCTCTGTTAGTCCAACCTCCAATAAATAAAATCCAACCACCAGCAAGTCATGATAAATGACAATCCACTCTCCATAATAAACTCCACATGGTCTGAACAACCTTCTGACATTCTGTTATGGCTGTCACCATCACTCTATTATAGGCTCCATCTATATAGGAGATCCTCCAGATACATTATCTCTCTCAAAGCTCTCCTCTTTGCTATAATTTTTCTTGAGCACTCTATTCTAGTTGGCTAGAGATCTGACTTGACCATCGAAGGATCCTATCAGAGCCAACTCCGATCAGAACTTCATCTTACAAGTCTCGTCGGCGACCTCATCTTCTCCAGCACTAGCAAACTCCAGTCTCTATCCATTTTCTATACCAACAGGATTGGCGCTAGAGAAAGGGGCATTTCTTAGTCCTTGTTTTTAAAGGAGTATCTAGTTGACCTTATCTTCTTCCTCTCTTCTTCTACTTTTTCCATTAATCTTTCTTTGTTCTAGTAAGATGCCACCAAGGAAGGATCATTCCCAGCGATCCACTACCACTGCTACCTGATCTAACCCAAAACCAATAGATCCACCCATTCAGGCTCCTTCGTCTGCACCTTAACCTTCACTAGCAGTAGTGGTGGATATAGGCAATTCAACTTGCTGATGCAGTAGGTTAGGAGCCTCACAGAATCATTATAGGCCATGTAGTATGTTCTAGCACCAATACCACCGGAGAAACCATCACCAGAGCATCGAGATCTAGTACCAGGAAGGCCCACCTAGGTAAGTCGATCGATAATCCCTGGAAAGGGGAAGCAGAGAGCGGAGAGCCTCTGTTTCGAACATAATTCAACCTCTAGAAGATCTCTATCTCTGTTCGGCCAGCCATTCTTTAAGATTCATGATCGAGATGATATTCTTAATCAAAAGCTTTCAAAAATGAACTAGTGGATTAAGAAACTCTATCACATTGTTCCTATCTATAATGATGATATCTGCACCAGTCCTCCATTCTTCATCTAGATCATGCAAGAGTTCATCCTGCCAAACTTCAAACTCTCTTAATTTGAGAGTTATGATAGGACCTCAAACCCTATCGACCATCTCAAAGCTTTCAGAACTATGATGCTGCTCCATGGCATGCCAGACGCCATTCTATGTCAAGTCTTTTCCTCCACCTTGAAAGGTGCCATAAGGAACTGATACTCGAGCCTTAAACAAGGTACCATTTTTTCTTTTGACCAATGGAGCCACCAATTCGTAGCTCATTTTATCAGCAATAGGCATCAAAGACTACATTCAAAATCTCTTGTCAATATTAAGCAGAATGAAGGAAAGTCCATCTGAGCTTATGTCAGTCATTTCAACACTGCTGCACTGAAGGTCGGCAACTTGAACCAGCTTGTTGCAATGGCCGCACCGAAGGACGGCCTTTTGAAGAATGATCTCCTATTTTCCTCGGAGAAGAAGTATTCCCGAGACTTCATCGATATGCTGGCTCGGGCAGAAGGCTATTCTCGGATGGAGGAAGCTTTCAAGCTTCATGATGAAGAAGCCATGAGAGAATGGTAGATGGGAGAATCTAGCAAGCCTGCACTTGAAGAGAAGCCATATGAAGCTCGACCATGCTCTAGGACTCTTCCAAACTATAGATGAGCCTAAACTCTACCTCGAGCTCATCGATGAAGGAGCCCGAGCTGAATGATGCAATGAAACTCCCCTCCTAGAAGATTTCATAACTATTCCCCACTTAATGCTCTGAAAACCTATGTGCTGATGAAAATCAAGGATCAGTTGTTGAGGCCAGAGAAAATACGGTCTCATCTAACAAAGCACAATCCTAACAAGTACTATCTCTATTATTGTGATCATAGTCATGATACTGAAGAATGTATCTAGCTCTAGGATAAGATTGAGGAGCTGATCAGACGAGGCTGACTGGATCGATTTTTGCGATGTCGACCAGAAAAGAGGTAAGTGTAGAATTTTATGATCAAGGCAGAAGCACATATTTCAAAGCATTTCATAAAGAAATTCTAAAGTCAAACCCTAACCCAGGACAACCTTATTAAATTAAAATCATATAACATGCAATTATAACGTAAACTTAGGGTATAGGAACATATCTTTGATTGCTAAACCCTGATTTGTGTTAGAATTCCAATAATGGTCTAGCAAGGGTTCCACCAGGTGCCCAGATATTCACCCTCTAATGTTGATCCACACATGGACTTGATTAAGCCTCTAACATTTTTTGAAACTGATTCCTTGAATTAAACTCATATTGCAAGAATTTAATTAGGCAGAACCTCCTCTTAGCCTTGCTTCTTATCTCCTAGCCTTTCCTTTCCTTACTTTCTTTTCTCCTTGTCTTCCTTTTCTTTCTTCCAAGATTGTTGTCCTAAGAAAGACTCCTTGTCCTTAACAGGACCCTGTCTTAACAAGGAGAGGAAGAGAGATAATTGAACAATAGGGAGAGGATGTTAGAAAGAAAGGATCGGATTGAATTCTCGAAAGCCAAATGCGTCCCCTATTTATAATGTACACAGGGTCACCTCCTCCAATTTCTTATGCTCTATCAGATCAGATTTCTAATGTCTCCTGATAATATCTCATGCCCCAAGTTAATCTCTAGACATATGGAACCAAATTGAATTAATTTCAAAAGATGCTTCATGTAGAAGGACTCTTCGGAATAATTCTACGTAGTTTTTTCCTAAAGTGTTGCGAAGATTAATTGCGGCACCAATCATTCAAGGGCATAGATTTGATTTGAAGACCATCAAATGTCCACAAATAGGGTGCCCAATCATAGTTTGGCATGGAATATTCAACACCCCAAACCACTTGGACTATTGGTCCAAGTGGCGCCAATTCAAGGAGGGCGGCAAGCAAGTTTGTTCCTATCCATATTTCAAATATGATATGGAGGAGTTTTACTAGTAGAATGACTCTTCTGCACCTCATCCTAATTAGAAGTCCATGCCACAAAATTTTTACATGAAACAAAATAATGGATAAGGAGGAAAATTGAGCCATCATTTAAACCATGCGCCAAGAGTCCCTACCGCATGGAAT
The DNA here is from genome assembly GCA_006176705.1 of Cocos nucifera. NCBI lineage: Eukaryota > Viridiplantae > Streptophyta > Magnoliopsida > Arecales > Arecaceae > Cocos > Cocos nucifera. The sequence goes on from QRFJ01001357.1 coordinate 14,200, forward strand.
TCTTCTCACATGCCAAAAAAGAGACTCTCTAGCACATGGGATGCAGAGAAGAGGTGCCCAACAAAAGCCGCAATAAGCCATGGGTCAACCCAATTAGGAACCCAAATCAGATTTGGATTAAATTGGATTTAATTAGCCCTAATTGGAACCAAATTCAAATTTGATTCGAATGTAGGTGTTAGGGTTTGCAATATGTGCTTGCATGTTCACCTTACAAACATGATCTAATCTAATTAGACCATTAATCAATTTTCTTTGTGTGTGACCCATTGGGTTCCATATCTAGCCAGTAGTGAGTCCAGCTATGATTTGACCTAATTTATTTAGAAACCAATCAAACCAATTTAGGTCAAATCGAGCTGATCCGATACGAATAATTAGAACCTTTTCTAATTGATGATTAAATTAAATTCTTTAATTCAATCAAACCCATAAGACAAGATTGATGTCTAGCAATGTATCATGTCTATCCAAAAGATATAAAATTTTTAGTAAAAATATAAAAAATATTTTTTAGTGAAAAGTTACTATGCAATTTGATCCTACAATCATCCTACATCACGAATATGACTCTGGATATGAAAATATGTTAAATCCAATATCGTATTCATATTTATCTCAATCTTATAATGGTGATTCAATTTATGAAATATTAGAAATCTTTTCTAATTTTTATAATGCTTTGATTAAAGCCTTCTTGAATCATCATTCAATTAAAGCAAGTAGGATGCAATCTCCACTTACTAGGAGTGATCATTTCCATATTGACCTACTCATAACCTCCATATGCGATCCACCATATTCAAAATATCTTGTATATGACTAAGTCATGAATGAGTATGAACCAAAATATAAATTCATGCATACAAGGTTCTATGACAGTCTCAAGTCAAAGAATTATATCCATAACTCCCACTATCAGAAGCATCTATTGACATGTAGATAAGACTCCATTAAATATTCTCAAATTGGATCAATTCAGTGAACCTATTCTCTAATGAGCACCGACATTCTAGTATTAGTATCTCACACAAGTGATTGTGAGATCGATCATCCTCTCCAATGAGCATATATAGGATGTGCTAGTATTTTTGGAAACATTGATCACCAACTCAATGTTCCATCAATCAAAAATTTTTTTATTAGGATTTTAAGGTTTTAGGTCTCACAGGTATGATCTCATCATAACCCTAAAGCCATAGCCCTAATCTACGGGGTTCATCATAATCTTAAAAAAATAATGAAGACATGGTATATGATGAAATATAAATATCTTTATTTATTAAAAATATTATTACATGACTCTGAAAGATAAATGAATAATCCATCAAAATATATATTTTGATTGGCTTGTAGGGCATATTCCTTTTGATCTCCCACTTGCACTAAAGCCAATCATCTTTATATTTCAACCCCATACAATCGAGGTGGTGATCAAACTGTTGTTGTGGTAGAGCCTTAGTGAATGAGTTTGCTATGTTGTTCTTTATATCTACTCGTTCAATGACTATATCTTTTCACTCGATAATCTCACAAACAAGGTGGAAGCATCTTAGAATGTGCTTAGATTTATGATAAGATCTTGATTCCTTTGCTTGAGCAACTGCTCCAGTATTATCATAGTAAAGTATTACTAGATTCTCAATCTCAGGAACGACACCTAACTTAGTGATGAACTTCTTCATCTAGATAGCTTTCTTGGCGGCTTTACTTGCAGCTATGTACTTGAAGAAAAAACCTAATTTTTCAGATCAGGTTCGCTCAAATCTGATTGGATCAAGAGGAATATTTCAAAAATTTTTCTTTTGGATCTAGATCAGATCTAAGACTTTTTAGATTTGATATTATTAATCTAATAAAAAAATAAAATAAAATAAAGAATAAATTAAATCTAATTTAATTTATCTTATTGAGGATAATCTGATTATCCTATGATGATCTTGATGTCTGCCTGAGGTTCTGGATATAGCCATGCAAGTGTCTGACCTCTATCGGTGTCCACTCGAGTAGGATCTGGAGATCTTCTCCTTCTTTATCACCTCTCCAAAAATCAAATCTGAATCTGATTTTGAAGATCTTCAAAACTTCTTTCGAAGATATGAGTTGTCTCTTGCAGCAGTGCTACCTTCTTCCTTTTTCTGTCACCTTTCTCTTGCTTGGATCGCACCAAACTGAAGCTCAAAAATTTTTGGATGTAGGTAGGAGAGAGAAGACCTGAAGATGGCATGGAGGAGTGAGAGGGGTGGCATGGGTAATGGGTCAAGCTTTTTTTTTCTTGGTGCAGATATGGTTTTTATAGACCCTATTATGCTATGCAGTAACACATCATCCCGACCAATCATGACCTTTTGTGCAATCAGATCTAAATCTGATTGATGGGATGACATCATCTAATCCAATTAGATGAGTACCCCTCTGAATCATCCTTAGATGGTGCCCAGACTAGTCAAAGACAAGTGTATAAACCCCAAAGCAACTGGAGTCCCATCTGTATGGGACTCTAGATGCTTTATCCATGGGCACACACCTAGAGGCATGTGCCCCTTATCCATCTACTTCTTGGTAGGTGGACTGATCCAAAAATTCTATCCTATGGGTGCATGACACATGGACAGATGTCTAAGAGTCAAAGGTCAACATTTGACCAAATGTCTAAAACAGGATATTGCAGGTGATGGAAAATGGTAGGTATCGTCTCAAATTCATCTAATAAATTAAGATAATGCTTTTCTGATCTGGACAAGCTCTAGTTAGACTAAGTAAAGGTACCTAAGTGAGCACAAATATATTTGGCTCAATCGAGACAACTTTTAATGATAATTAAAGGAGAATATTAGGCTCAATCGTGTGCTAGCACGATTTCCTTGAACCTAATTGAATCTTATTCAAATCAACTGAACTGAATTAGTCCAATTGATGATATCCTAATCGAAACACTTATTTGTGTGACTTAGTTGGGTTCAGTTCTATATGGTAATGAGATATGTCCCGATCTCTATCATCGCCATCATCGAAACACCTTCCGATGGATCAAAATTTTTTTGATTCAGACAACTAGTATAATTGATCATCTAAATCATTTTAATTGCTCCCAAAATCCATCAGTGACACCCAGCAGCATATGGTGGCAATCCATCAGAACTGAAAATGAACCTCTTGGTGCAGTTACCTATATGATTATGTTCTTCTATATTGAGCCCCGACAGGATTAAGGTTAAGGTAATCTCATCAAACAGTAATATCCATCATATGATTAATCATTCGATTCAAGTCTATTGTGAAAATCTTAATAGAAACTCTTTCTATTATTTCACTCTGCCATGGCCACTGGCTTATGGACTTGATTCTTATGATCGTCATGGGACTTCTCCTCATCTACCGAGGTAGATAGATTTTCTATTGGTGCAATTCAATTCCTACAATGAATATGCTATAGCCAATATACCCCTCAAGGGTCCAAATGGCTAGGAGATCGAGTCATGGTGTAGTCAAACTATAACACCCTCAAGATGAACTATCAATGCACATCAGGTCAAAGAACCAAACACACAACTACAACTTCGAACCAATCATCAATGAGAAGATAGACTTCCTAATGACTGCTCGAGGTGGTCACGCTCAGTGCCCTCATTTTCTAACGAGTACCTGTACTCTCGCTTTGGTATCTCTACATCATAGACTCAAGACTCATCTACTATAAAGAAGTAATTGTACACCAACCTTCAAGATCAATCATCATCCTCATGATGATCCTACGGTCAGGAGCATTTTATGAGTTAATAATGAAAATTCATGTCTTAAATTTTCAACTCTTGAAAATAAGAACTATCATTACCATTAACTCAAGGGATGTATCATAGACACTAAATACACACTATGATAGAAAATAACCCATTTTATTATTTATAGTTAAAATTATAATTTTGTCCTTAGAAGTGTAGAACAAGTGTCAGCCAATTCTGACTTCTAGGACACACATATCTAACAATCTCCCACTTGACCTAAAGTCAATTGGCTACAAATCTAAGTCCCATCTTCTCAAGGTAGGTTTTGATGTTCTACTAGCCCAATGACTTTGTAAGTGGGTCTATCGCATTGTCTATGGAGTTGACTCTTTTGACCTTGACGTATCCTTTCTTAAGGTAATCGTGGATGAGGTGGTATCGTCACTCGATGTATTTGAATTTTTGATGAGACCTCAGCTTCTTAGCAAGGGCTATGCCACCATTATTATCGTAGTACAGAGGAATGGCATCTGATGGCATCACTCCAATCTCTACGGTGAACTTCTTATACCAAAATGCCTCCTTTGCAGCTTCTGATGCAGCAATGTATTCTATTTCCTTGGTGGAATTTGCTATTACTGTCTATTTGGAACTCTTCCAACTGACAGCACCATAATTACATACAAATAGATTTCCAAATGTCAACTTTCGATCATCTATATCGGACAAAAAATTTGAGTTTGTATACGCTTGGACTTTGAGTTCTCCATTACCAAAAATCAAGAACATATCATTAGTTCTTCTCAAGTACTTAAGGATACATTTCATAGAAGTCCAATGTTTCTCTCCTAGATTTGACTGATATCTGCTTGTGATACTCACAGCATGGGCTATATCAGGTCATGTACATAACATGGCATACATGAGGCTCTCTATTGCAGAAGCATAAGGGATCTTGCTCATGCGTTCAATCTCCTCTGGTGTATTGGGACACATTTTCTTGGAGAGATGAATGCCATGTCTGAAGGGTACCAAATCCTTTTTGGAGTTTTCCATGCTAAACCTCTTTAGCACTTTCTTTATGTACATCTTCTATGAAAGACCTAGCATCCTATTCGGTCTATCTCTATAGATTTTGATTCCAAGAATGAAGGATGCTTCTCTTAGGTCTTTCATTAAGAATTCTTTAGATAACCATATTTAAACTATGGTCAACATGGAAATATCATTCTCAATAAGGAGGATATCATCCACGTATAGTACGAGGAAGATAATAGTGCTCCCACTAACCTTTCTGAAAATATATGATTTCTCCTCATTCTTGATGAAATCAAACAATTTGATCACATCATTAAAATGAGTATTCTACCTCTGAGATGCTTGCTTAAGTCCATATATGGACCTTTACAGTTTGCATACTTTGCGATCAGTATCACTAGATGTGAAACCTAGCGGCTATTCCATATAGATATCTTCCTTAAGATATCCATTTAAGAATGTCATTTTCACATTCATTTGCCATATTTCATTATCAAAATAGGCTACAACAGCAAACAATGTGCAAATAGATTTAAGCATGGCTATTGGCGAAATGGTATTTTGATAGTCAATGCCTTCATGCTGACTATAACTTTTTGCCACTAATCTAGCTTTGAATGTCTCTACATTCCCATCTGCACCAATCTTTCTCTTGTAGATCCATTTACACCCAATAGGTACTATACCTTTCGGTGGATCTACCAAGGTCTAGACTTGGTTTGAGTGCATCAAGTCAATTTCTGACTTCATTGCCTCTAGCTATTTCTTGGAGTCGATATCTGATATCGCCTCATTATAGATTTTAGGATCATCAGCATGAACCCCATTACCTACAAGAAATATTTTCTCTACTTTATCTGAAATAGTACCTAAGTATCTCTCAGGGAGATGGAAAATCCTTTTCAATCTTCGAGATGGAGGAGGTAGTGATTATATTGGCTTAACTTAATTTGGTTCCAAAGGGTCCTTAGCTCTTTACTCTTGGGAGACTTTCTCCTCTAGCTTGATCTATTTTCTAATGCTGCCATCTTGAATAAACTATTTTTCAAGAAAGATGGCATGTCAACTCATAATTATATTATGATCTTCTGGAATATAGAAATAATATCCAAATGACTCTTTAGGATATCCTATGAATCGAGCTCTAAAGGACCTATAGTCTAACTTATCCACTTATTATCTTTTGACTTGAGCTGGACAACCCCAAATTTTGAGATGACTCAGACTTAGTTCCTTACCATCCATATCTCATATGGTGTGGTAGGAACGGTTTTAGAAGGAACCCTATTCGGTAAATATATAGCAGTTAACAAACTATGTGCCCAAAGAAAATCAAGAAGGTCTATGAAGCTTATCATGGATGGGAATATATCTAATAGGATCCAATTCCTTCGTTCTAAAATTTCGTTGAGTTGAGATATTTTAGGTGGAGTTCATTAAGAGACTATGCCATTCTACTTAAGATAGTCTAGAAATTCTCGACTAAGGTATTCTCCTCCTCGATCTGATTGAAAAACCATAATGAATTTTTTAGTTTGCTTTTCTACTTCATGTCTAAATTCTTTAAACTTTTCAAAGACTTCAAACTTGTGTCTCATAAGATAAACATACCCATACCGAGAAAAATCATCAGTGAAGGTTATGAAGTAGACAAAATTACCTCTAACCGACACATCAAATGGGCCGCACACATCAGTATGTACTAGGACAAGTAAATTCGTGGCTCTTTTCCCATGTCCCACAAAAGAAAGTTTAGTCATTCTACCATTAAGACATGATTCATAAATTGGATATGACTCGAAAGTCAATGGACTCAATAGCTCGATTTTCTTTAATTTGTTAATCCTATCTTCTACTATATGACCTAGTCTAAGGTGCCATAGATACCTATCGTTTGGACTATCCCTGGGTCATTTTGATTTTATGACATTCACATTTTGCTCGATATTAAAAATAAATACATTAATATGTAACTGGTAAAGACCGTTAATAAGAAAATCACTTGCAATTTTATTTCTTTCATAAAGAATGTTACAATGGACCTTAAAAAAACTAATTACATAGCCTTCTTGTGCTAAACATGAAATAGAAATCAAATTCCTGCTTGCTGCAGGCACATAATAATAATCCATATGTACTAAATCTAAACAAGATGATAGTTGAAGAGGATAGATTCCTACAGCTACAGCAGCAACCCTTGCTCCATTTTCAATGCGTAGGATCATCTCACCATCCCTCAGCCTCCTGCTATCCTCAAGACCCTACATGGAAGTGCATAAATGAGCACTAGAACTAGAGTCAAGATTCCAATTGGATGCAGAAGAAATCATAAGGTTAGATTCAATAACGAGCATACCTCCAAAAGGACCTGCCTCTTTCTTGTTCTTTAGGGTTGCCAGGTATGTAGGGTAGTTCTGCTTCCAGTGGCTGTCAGTGTTGCAATGAAAATATTTTTCTTTGTCAGCAGCCTTCTTCTTCAGCTTTGCCTTCTTTTTCCTTCCACCTTCCATCTTTTGTCATTTCATAGACTTCTTCTTCTTTTGAAAATATTTTCTCTTGGAAGAAGTCCATTCCATAGCAAATACTGAGCTTTTAGAACCTTTCATTGAAAGCTCAGCAGTAACCAGCATATTCATAAGCTCGGCCAGAGTATTTTGAAGTTTATGCATATAGTAGTTCATGATGAATTATCCATATGCATCAGTCAAGGATTGCAGAATTATATCATTCTGCAGATTCAAATCCAACTTCACTCCGAGCTTCTCAAGCTCTTCTAAGTCCTTGATCATCATAAGACAATGATCTTGGACTGACATGCATTTTAGCCTTGAATAGTCTTTTAGTGATCTGATATTTGGCTGCGTGATTCTATTTACCAAACATCTCTTACAGGTGAGCCAACATTTAGTGGGCAGTCTTGATATCTTCATGTTGGCACTGAAGCTCATCAGACATCGAGCCCAACATGTAGTATCTAGTCTTGTTATCTTTGTCCGTCCACTTGTCAAGAGATGCTCTCTGTTCAGCGGATGGACGAGCTCGTAAGGTGGGGAGATTCTGGTCCAATACATGAGTTAACTTCTCAGAACCCAAGATGATTGTAAAGATTCAGAGCCAATCTTTGTAATTTAGGTTCGTCAGTCTATGGGTGTCCAGGATATGTGCTAGTGGGTAGGATGCAGACATTTTGCTTTTCCTATAGAGAGTCAATGTTTCTAGTTAGATATTATAATTAAGACTTGACCAAATTATTTAGAAATTTAATTTTTAAATAAATTAGCTCCCATTATTTTTTTGAATTTCTACACTCTCTCTATAAAGATGCAAAAATCTTCATTATTATAGATTTCTAATGGATGGTGCAGTCCCACCAACTGACTCATCACCTCACCTAACAGTTATTGGTGATGGGTTAGCGAATGAGTGGATAACTCTTGTTCAATAATTCTCTAATCATGGTGCACCAAAACTTGGTCTCTAATTCATGAATCTCACTGTGCCTAGAATATTGATCCACTCCTTAGTTAAGTTAGATCCATCATTTGCACAGATTAGATTTTTAATTGGATCTCTCACCGTATTCGAAATATTGAGCCCAATTTATCCTCCAACCCATAGCATCCAATGCCTAATAGATATGGTTGCATCTTTTTGGTTTAACTGAACCATTGTGACCAGCCAAGAACAATCAATCCAGGAAGGGCCCGCATATCTACAATGGTGGAAGACCATAGACTTAATCTTTTCTTAGGAAGATTTGATTTAGGTCTCTTTAAACTTGACTTATAATATCCATAACAATTATGACTAACCTACTGGCATGGGTTAGCTTGGATTGTTAACCACCTTAAATCAGGACTGGGTCGACAAATATGGCCAGGTTAGTCAGACCGGTGGAAGAGATATGCCATTAACTCGATAAAAATGCATTTGAGTCGAGTAGCACCTAATTAAAAATCAATTGATCGTATCTGCCAGACTAACTTTAGACACCAAATTATTGAGCTAGAACCAATCAGATTTGCCTACAATCCAGACTCTAATCACTGAGCCTAATTAGATCTTAGATTGATCGATCACTCATGTGATTTGATCTTGACCCAAACATAATCCTATTAGGCTGGTCAATTTAAGCACTCTTGATCCTATCTAACCAACTCTTGATTTGGTTTGATCAACCGCGAGGCCTAATTCAGCTACCCAAGTCCGAACCTAATTTTATGAATATACCTTAAATTTAAAAATTCTCAATTTTTAGACTTAACATATTTCATAATCTTAATTCTTAATTAAGTTTAGGGTTCACAAACAAAATATGTAAATAAAATCCTAGGATTTTAAGATTTAGTATTTTGCAGAAAATAAGTTTTAGGTTTTTTATTAGGGACGAACACACAGCACCCCTACATATCATAAGAACACCCCATCGAATGAGAGGAGAGGGCATTTAAACCCTACTTTATTCTAATGAGCGGATGGCCAAGGGGAACTTTTTAATTAGATATATGAAAACTATAAAACTAGTAAGATGTACATCATATATCTCATATATAAAAATTGATCTAACTATAAACATGTTTTGCATACATCTTCATGTATCATATCATGCATATTTTTAGATCTAAATTATCTCATAATAATATAAAAAATTAAATTTAAATTGATCATATCAAATTAAAATCTATTCTAGATAAATATGTAGAACTATTCTAAAACTAGTCTAAACATGCAATCATCATATCTTTGAAGGAAAAATTTTGATTTTTCGGACTAGGTTCATTCAGATCTGATCAGATCAAGAGATATATTTTAAAATTTTTTTTCCTTGATCCAGATTAGATCTGAGATATTTTAGATCTAATCTTTATTATTTTAATAATTAAAATAAATTTAGATAAATTAAATCAAATTAAATTTACCTTAACATAGGGTAATCCTATTATCCATTGATGATCCTGTAAACAGCGGAAGGTTTTGGATCTAGCCATGCAAGTGCCTGGCCTCTACTGGTATCTACTTGGATAGGATCTGAAGATCCTCTTCTTCTCTATCACATCTCCAAATTAGATCTGAACCTGATTTGGAGGATCTTCAAAATATCTTTCGGAGATCAGTAGTTGTCCTTTGCAGTAACGCAGCCTTCTAGCTCTCTGTCACCTTTCTCTCGTCTGGATTGCACCAACTTGGATCCCAAACTCCTTTAGGCGTGGAGAGGAGAGGGAGAAGATGGACTTGGCATGGAGGAGGAGAGGAGAGGTAGCCTTGGGCCATGGGAATTTTTAATTGCTTTTTGAGTTGGGTGCAGGGTCTTATTTATAGACTATGCATGATCCAACTCCTCTTCTTTCCAACCAATCACAACCTTTTGTGAAACTAGATCTAAATCTGATTGGTGGGAATAGAGTCCCTTGGATTGTTCCTTAGATGGTGCTTAAGACCAGTCAAACATGATTCTTAGGAGAAGTCTAATCAAAATCTAAAAAGGAGATGGAGTCCCTATCCCACAGGGACTCCTGGGCGCCTCCAGCTTGGGTACACGCCAAGGGTGGCATGCGCCCTCCTCCTTGCCAAGTTCTGGCAGAGGGACAAGCCTCCACTAGCTCTCCAATAGATGCATGACACGTGGACAGAGGTCAAATTGTCAATGGTCAACATTTGACCAGTCAAAGGTCAACTTTTGACCAAAGTCAAAGGACGAGAAATGGCAGGTGACCAAAAATGGCAAGTATTATCTTACAAAATAAGACAACCCTTTTCTAACCTAGCCAGGCTCCAGTTAGACCAAGTGAAGGCCTTTGATTGAGCATAAACTTCTTTGGCTCAGTCAGAACAACTATTTATGATAGTAAAAGAAGAACGTTAGGTTCAATCGAGTGCTAGCATAATTTCTTTGAACCTAATTGAATCTCATTCAGATCAATTGAACTGGATCAGTTCAATTGATGATCACTAGATTCAAACCCTTATTTGTGTGATCTAGTTAGGTTCAGTTTTGTATAGTAATGGGATATGTCATGATCTCTATCATCGACATCATCGAAACTCCTTTCATTGGATCAGAACTCTTTTGATTCGATCAGTTAGAATGATTGATCATCTAAATCATTCTAATTACTCCTAAAATCCACCAGTGACACCTAGCAGCATATGGTGGTAACCTATTAGAGCTGAATGCGAACCTCTTGGTGCAGCTACCTGTGTGATTAAGTTCTTCTATCTTGAGCTCCGATCAGATTAGGGTTAAGGTGAACTCGTCAAACCCTAGTCTCTGTCGTATGATGTAATCATTCGATTCAAGTTTGATGTAAAAATCTAAATAGAAACTCTTTCTATTATTTCACTCGGCCATGGCCATGGGCTTCTGGACTTGATTCTCATAGAGATGATAAGATTTTGATATGTGTGAGATTCATGAATTAGAAGAACAAGTTGGTGCACCATGAGTTAGAGAATTCATTGAACAAGAGTTGTTACTCATGTGGCTAACCCAATCACCAATAACTGTTAGGTAAGGTGATGAGTCAGTTGGTAAGACGCACACCACCCCCCCAATTAGAATTAATTAATGGCATGGAGATTTTTGTATCTCTACAAAGAGAGTGTAGGGAGTCTGAGAAAATAGGTGGAAAACTAATTTTATTTAAAAATAAAATCCCTAAATAAATTAGTCAAGCTCATACATTACAGGTATCTAGACTAGAAATCTTTGACGTCTCTATAGGAAATGTCCTGCGTCCAATTCCATTAGCACGTATCCTGGACACACAAGCAGATATCAGTCATGCTGTGAGTGTCACAAGCAGATATCAGTCAAATCTAGGTGATGAACATTGGACATCTGTGAAATGTATCCTTAAGTACTTAAGAAGAACTAAGGATATGATGTTGGTCTTTGGTAACGGAGAACTCCAAGTCCAAGGATACATAGACTCAGATTTCATGTCCAATGTAGATGATCAAAAGTCAACATCTAGGAGTCCGTTTGTGTGCAATGGTGGTGCTGTCAGCTAGAAGAGTTTCAAGCAAATCATGATAGCAGATTCCACCATGGAAGCAAAATATATCGCTGCATCAAAGGCTGCGAAGGAAGCATTCTGGTACAAAAGGTTTACTGCAGAAATTGGAGTAATGCCATTAGATGCCATTCCTCTATACTGCGATAACAATAGTGCCATTGCCCTTGCTAAGGAGCCAAGGTCTCACCAGAAATCCAAGCACATGGAGCGGTGATACCACCTCATCCGCAATTACCTTGAGAAGGGTTACATCGAGGTCAAGAGAGTTGACTCCACAGACAATGTGGCAGACCTGCTTACAAAATCATTGGACCAGCAGAAGTTCGAAGTCCACCTTGAGAAGATGGGACTTAGACTTGTAGCCAATTGGCTTTAGGATAAGTAGGAGATTGTTAGATATATGTGCCCTAGAAGCCAGAATTGGCTGACACTTATCATACACTTCTAGGGGCAAAACTATAATTTTGACTAAAATCAATAAAATGGGTTATTTTCTATACATATGTGTATTTAGTGTCTGTGATACATCCTTTGAGTTAATGGTAATGATAATTCATATTTTCAAGAGTTGAAAATTTAAGACATGAATAATCATTATTAACTCATAAAATGCTCTCGACCAAAGGATCGTCACGAGGATGGTAATTTATCAGGAAGGTTGGTGTATAATCACTTCTCTTTAGTAGATGAGTCTTGAGTCTACGGTATGGAGACATCGGAGCGAGAGTACAGGTACTCGTTAGAGAACGAGGGCACTGAGCGTGACCACCTGGAGTAGTCATTAGGAAGTCTACCTTCTCGTTAATGACTGACTAGATGCTCAGTAGTGTATCTGGTTCTTTGACCTAAGGTCATCGACAGTTCACCTTGAGAGTGTTATAGTTTGACTATACCATAACTCAGTCTCCTAGCCATACGGAACCCTGAGGTGTATGTTGGCTATAGCATGTTCATTATAGGAACTGGATTGCATCAAGAAGGAATCTATCTACTTTGGTGGTAGAGGAGTAGCCTATGATGATTT
>QRFJ01001357.1:27027-54085 GCA_006176705.1 Cocos nucifera
AAGTGCATAGATGAGCACTAGAACTAGAGTCAGGCACCCAACTGGATACAGAAGAAATCATAAGGTTACACTCAATAACGAGCATACCTTTAGAACGACCTTTCTTCTTATTTTTTAGGGTGGCCAGGTAAGTAGGGCAATTCTGCTTTTAGTAGCTGTCGCTGTTGCAATGGAAACACTTTCCTTTGGTAGCGGCTTTCATCTTTGGCTCTGCCTTTTTCTTCTTTCCTCCTTCCATCTTTTGCTTTTTTGCAGACTTCTTTTTCTTTTCAGAAGACTTTCTTTTGAAAGAAGTCTGTTCTATAGCAAGAACTGAGCTTTTAGAACCTTTTATAGAAAGCTCAGTGGTGACCAGCATGTTCATTAATTCAGCCAAGAAATTTTGAAGTTTATGCATGTGGTAATTCATGATGAATTTTCCATATGCATCAGTCAAGGATTGCAGAATAACATCATTCTGTAGATCCAAGTCTAACTTCACACCGAGCTTCTCAAGCTCTTCTAAATCTTTGATCATCATCAGACAGTGATCTTGGACTGACTGTGCATCATGCATCTTAGCCTTAAAAAGTCGTTTCGTGATTTGATACTTGGCTGCACGACTATGTTCACCAAACATCTCCTATAGGTGAGCCAACATTTGGCGAGCAGTCCTGATATCTTCATGTTGGTGCTGGAGCTCATCAGACATCGAGCCCAACATGTAATATCTGGCCTTATTATCTTCATCTATCCATTTTTTCAGAGACGCTCTCTGTTAAGTGGATGGACGGGCTGGTAAGATGGGAGGGTCCTGGTCCAATATATGTGTTAACTACTTAGAACCCAAAATAATTTTGTAGTTTCTGAGCCAATATTTATAATTAGGTTCGATCAATATATGTGTGTCCAGGAAATGTGCTAATGGGTTGGACGCAGATATTTCCTATAGAGAGTCAAAGATTCTAGTTAGATACTGAAATTATGACTTGACCAATTTGTTTAGATATTTTATTTTTAAACAAATTAGCTCCCACTATTTTCTCAGATCCCTACACTCCCTCTGTAGAGATGCAAAAATCTCCATGATTAATGATTTCTAGTGGGTGGTGCGGTCTCACCAACTGACTCATCACCTCACCTAACAGTTATTGGTGATGGGTTAGCCAATGAGTGAACAACTCTTGTTCAATGATTCTCTAATCATGGTGCACCCAAACTTGGATCTCTAATTCATGAATCTCACCATATTTGGAATATTGATCCACTCCTTAGTTAAGTCAGACCCACCATTTGCACAGACTGGGATTCCTAATTGAGTCTCTCACCGTATCCAAATATTGAGCCCAACTCATCCTCCAGCCCATAGCATCCAATGCCTAATAGACATGGTTGCGTCTTCTCGATGCAACTGAGCCACTGTATCCAGTCGAGAACAATCAACCCCGAGAAGGGCCCGCACATCTACAATGGTGGAAGACCTCAGACTTAATCTTTTCTTAGGAAGAATTGATTCAGGTCTCATTAAACTAGACTTGTCATAGTCATAACAATTATGACTAACCTAGTGGCATGGGTTAGCTCAGATTATTGACCACCTCAAATTAGAACTGTGTCGACAAGATATGGCCAGGTAAGTGAGACCGGTGGAAGGAATATGCCATTAACTCATACAAGAATGCATTCAGGTCGAGTAGCTTCCAATTAAAAACCAGTCGGTCGTATGTGCCAAACTTACCTTAGACACCAAATTGTTGAGCCAGAACCAATTGGGTTAGCCTACAATCCAGACTCTAACCTCTGAGCCTAATTAGGTCTTGCTTGATCGTGACTCGATCTTGACCCAGACTTAATCCTATTAGGCTGGTCAATTTAAGCATTGTTGATCCCATCTAACCAACTCTTGATTCGGTTTGATCAACCGCTTAGACCTAATTGAGCTACCCAAGCCCGAACCCTAGTATTATGAATATGTCTTAGATCTAAAATTCTTAATTTTAGACCTAATTAATATTCCATAATCTTAATTTTTAATTAAGTAGGGTTCATAAACAAAATATGCACAATAAATCCTAGGGTTTCAGGATCTAGGGTTTTGCAGAAAGTAAGTTTTGGATTTTCTGATTAAGGACGAACATGCGCAGCACCCCTACACATCATAAGAACACCCCATCGGATGGGAGGAGAGGGCCTTTAAATCCTTCTTCATTCTTATGACCGGACGGCCAAGAGGAACGCCTTAATCAGGAACATGTAATACTACAAAATAGTTTTAGATCTATATCATATATCTCATATACAAATTAGATCTAATCATGGCATATTTTGCATACATCTCATGTATCGAATCATGCATATTTTTAGATCTAAATTATCTCATAATAATCTAAAAAATTAGATTTAAATTGATCTTATCAAAATAAACTCTAATCTAGACAATTATGTAGAACTATTCTACAACTAGTCTAGACATGCATCAATCATATCTCATATGATGTTTAAAATTAAATAATTTTTATTTACTATTTTTTCAAATATTATTATAATAATAATAATATCAAAAAATAATAAATAAATAGATCTAAAATATGATTTAATCAAATTAGATTGTAAACATGCAAGACTATTCTATAGAACTATTCTATTTTAGAACTAGTCATGCATATTTTCTAATCTTAGATCCAAATTATTTAATTTTAATTTTTTCTAATTTTAGATCTAATCATATCTCATGTGACATCTAAGATCACTTATTTTCTAAATAAAATAAATTTAAAATTAGATCTAAATACATTAGAACCTTGGCTCTGATACTAGCTGAAGAAAAAATTCTGATTTTTTGGACCAGGTTCGTTCAGATCTGATCAGATCAAGAGATATATTTCAAAAATTTTTTTATTTATTCTAGATCAGATCTGTAGTATTTTAGATCTAATCTTTATTATTTTTATAATTAAAATAAATTTAGATAAATTAAATCAAATTTAAATTATCTTAACGTAGGGTAATCCTATTACCCATTGATGATCCTGTAAGCAGCGGAAGGTTCTGGATCTAGCCATGTAAGTGCCTGGCCTCTATTGGTATCCACTCTAGCAAGATCTAAAGATCCTCTTCTTCTCTATCATACCTCGAAAAATTAGATCTGGATCTAATTTGGAGGATCTTCAAAACACCTTTCGAAGATCATCAGTTGTCCTTTATAGCAGCGCAGCCTTCTAGCTTTCTGTCGCCTTTCTCTCATCTGGATTGCACCAACTTGGATCCCAAACTCCATTGGTCATGGAGTGGAGAGGGAGAAGATAGACTTGGTGTGGAGGAGGAGAGGAGAGGCAGCTTTGGGGCATGGGAATTTTCAATTGCTTTTTGAGTTGGGCACAGGGTCTTATTTATAGACTACGCGTGATCCAACTCCTCTTCTTCCAAACCAATCTCAATCCTTTGTGAAATCAGATCCAAATCTGATTGGTGGGAATAGAGTCCCTTAGATTTTTCCTTAGATGGTGCCTAAGACTAGTCAAACTTGATTTTTAGGAGAAGTCTAATTGAAATCCAAAAAGGAGATGGAGTCCCTATCCAACAGGGACTCCTGGGCACCTCCAGCTTGGGCACACGCCAAGGGTGGTGTGCGCCCTCCTTTTTATCAGGTTCTGGTAGGGGGACAAGTTCCCACCAGCTCTCCAATAGGTGCATGACACATGGACAGAAGTCAAAGTGTCATTGATCAACATTTGATGAGTCAAAGGTCAACTTTTGACCAAAGTCAAAGGATAAGAAATGGCAGGTGACCAAAAATGGCAGGTATTGTCTTACAAAATAAGACAACCTTTTTCTGACCTGGATAGGCTCCAGTTAGACCATGTGAAGGCCTCTGATCGAGCACAAACTCTTCTGGCTCAGTCAGAACAACTATTTATGATAGTAAAAGAAGAACGTTAGGTTCAATCGAGTGCTAGCACGATTTTTTTGAACCTAATTGAATCTCATTCAGATCAATTGAACTGGATCAGTTCAATTGATGATCACCAGATTCAAACCCTTGTTTGTGTGACCCAGTTAGGTTCAGTTCTGTATGGTAATGGGATATGTCATGATCTCTATCATCGACATCATCGAAACTCCTTTCGATGGATCAGAACTCTTCTGATTCGAACAGCTAGAATGATCGATCATCTAAATCATTCTAATTGCTCCCAAAATCCACCAGTGACACCTAGCAGTATATGGTGGCAACCCATCAGAGCTGAATGCGAACCTCTTGGTGCAGCTACCTGTGTGATTAAGTTCTTCTATCTTGAGCCCCGATCAGATTAGGGTTAAGGTGAACTCGTCAAACCCTAGTCTCTGTCATATGATGTAATCATTCGATTCAAGTCCGATGTGAAAATCTAAATAGAAACTCTTTCTATTATTTCACTCTGCCATGGCCATGGGCTTCTGGACTTGATTCTCATGATCATCATAGGGCTGCTCCTCTACCACCGAGGTAGATAGATTCCATCTTGATGCAATCCAGTTCCTACAATGAACATGCTATAGCCAACATACACCTCAGGATTCCATATGGCTAGGAGACCGAGTAATGGTGTAGTCAAACTATAACACCCTCAAGGTGAACTGCCGATGCACCTCAGGTCAAAGAACCAGACACACTACTGCAGCATCGAGTCAGTCATTGACGAGAAGGTAGACTTCCTAATGACTACTCGAGGTGGTCACGCTCAGTGCCCTCGTTCTCTAACGAGTACCTGTACTCTCGCTTCGGTGTCTCCACATCGTAGACTCAAGACTCATCTACTAAAAAGAAGTGATTGTATACCAACCTTCGAGATCAATTACCATCCTCGTGATGATCCTATGGTCGGAAGCATTTTATGAGTTAATAATGATTATTCATGTCTTAAATTTTCAACTCTTGAAAATATGAATTATCATTACCATTAACTCGAAGGATGTATCACAGACACTAACTATGCATATGTGATAGAAAATAACCCATTTTATTAATTTTTAGTCAAAATTATAATTTTGCCCCTACAAGTGTATTACAAGTGTCAGCCAATTCTGGCTTCTAGGGCACATATATCTAACAATCTCATATGAACAAAAATTAAATAACTTTATTTTTTATATTTTAGATCTTATTATAAAATTTATGACATCAAAAAATAATAAATAAATATATCTAAAAATCACAACTAATCAAATTAAATTATGATCATGCTAGACTATACATAGAATAATTCTATTCTACAACTAGTCATGCACCTTATACAACTTAGATCTAAATTATTTCTTTTTAATTTTTAATTTTAGATCTAATTACATCTAATGTGACATCTAAAATCATCACATTATCAGATCAAAATTAAAATAAAATTATATCTAATGGAAAATGAAACCTGGCTCTGATAGCAGTTGAAGGAAAAACCTAGTTTTTTGGATCAAGTTCATTCAGATCTAATTGGATCAAGAATAATATTTTAAAAGATTTTTCTTAGATCTAGATTAGATCTAAGACTTTTTAGATCTGATATTATTGATCTAATAAAAAAATAAAATAAAATAAAGAATAAATTAAATCTAATTTAATTTATCTTGTTGAGGGTAATCTGATTATCCTATGATGATCCTGATGTCTGCCTGAGGTTTTGGATCTAGCCACGCAAGTTTCTGACCTCTACTGATATCCACTTGGATAGGATCTGAAGATCTTCTCCTTCTTTATCATCTTTCCAAAAATTAGATCTGGATTTGATTTTGAAGATCTTCAAAACTCCTTTCGAAGATGTGAGTTGTCTCTTGTAGCAGTGCTACCTTCTTCCTTTTCCTGTCGCCTTTCTCTTGCTTGGATCGCACCAAACTGAAGTCCAAAAATTCTTAGGTGTGGGTAGGAGAGAGAAGACCTGAAGATGGCATGGAGGAGGGAGAGGGGCAGCCTTGTGGTATGGGCAATGGGTTAAGCTTTTTTTTTTCTTGATCTTGGCGTAGATAGGATTTTTATAGATCCTATTGTGCCATGCAGTGCCACATCATCTCAGCCAATCATGACCTTTTGTGCAATCAGATCTAAATCTGATTGGTAGGATGATATCATTTGATCCAATCAGATGAGAGCCCCTCTGAATCATCCTTAGATGGTGCCAAGATCGGTCAAAGACAAGTCTTTGGCGCCACCTAGGTAGAAACCCCAAAGCAACTGGAGTCCCATCTATATGGGACTCCAGAAGCTTTATTCATGGGCACATGCCTCCCTAGGCATGCACCCCTTATCCATATACTTTTTAGCAGATGGACTGGTCCAAAAATTCTCTCCTATGGTTGCATGACAATGGGCAGATGTCTAAGTGTCAAAGGTTAATGTTTGACCAAATATACGAAACAGGATTTAGTAGGTGATGGAAAATGATAGGTGTTGTCTCAAATTCATCTCATAAATTAAAACAAACCTTTTCTGACCGGGACAAGCTCCAGTTAGACTAAGTAAAGGTACCTGAGTTAGCCCAAACATATTTGGCTCAGTCGAGACAACTTTTAATGATAATTAAAGAAAAATATTAGGCTCAATCGTGTGCTAGCACGATATTTTTGAACCTAATTGAATCTTATTCAAATCAATTGAACTTGATTAGTCCAATTGATGATATCCAGATCGAAACCCTTGTTTGTGTGATCCAGTTAGATTTAGTTCTATATGATAATGAGATATGTTGCGATCTCTATCATTGACATCATTGAAATACCTTCTGATGGATCAGAACTTTTCTAATTCGAATAATTGGTATGATTGATCATCTAAGTCATTCTAATTACTCTCAAAATCCACCAGTGACACCTAGCAGCATATGGTGTTGATCCATCAAAATTAAAAATGATCCTCTCAGTGTAATTACCTATGTGATTAAATTCTTCTATCTTGAGCCCGGATAGGATTAGAGTTAACGTAATCTCGTCAAACCCTAATATTCATCATATGATTAATCATTCGATTCAAGTCCAATGTGAAAATCTTAATAGAAACTCTTTCTATTATTTCACTCTACCATGGCCATGGGCTTATGGACTTGATTCTCGTGATCATCATAGGGCTTTTCCTCATCTACTGAGGTAGATAGATTCTCTATTGGTGCAATCTATTTTCTACAATAAATATGCTATAGCCAACATACACCTCAAGATTTCGAATGGTTAGGAGATCAAGTCATGGTGTAGTCAAACTATAATACCCTTAAGGTGAACTGCCGATGCATCTCAGGTCAAAGAACCAGACATACAACTACAACTTCGAGTAAGTCATCGACGAGAAGATAGAATTTTTAATGACTGCTCGAGGTGGTCACGCTCAGTGCCCTCGTTCTCTAATGAGTACCTGTACTCTTGCTTTGGTATCTCTACACCATAAACTCAAGACTCATCTACTATAAAGAAACGATTGTACACCAACCATTCCGATCAATCATCATCCTCATGATGATCATACAGTTGGAGCATTTTATGAGTTAATAATGAAAATTCATGTCTTAAATTTTCAACACTTGAAAATAAGAACTATCATTGCCATTAACTCAAGGGATGTATCACAGACACTAAATACACATTATGATAGAAAATTATCCATTTTATTATTTATAATCAAAATTATAATTTTGCCCTTAGAAGTGTATAACAAGTGTCAGCCAATTTTGGCTTCTAGGGCACACATATCTAATAGTACTATACCTTAATGATTGAGTCAGCACTAGTTTGCTGCTTGGAACTCTTCTGATTCACTATTCCACCATTTAGAGTAAAGACATACTCTAAAATGGATTTGCTATCATCTGGGTCTGATTGAAAATTAGAGTCAAAATATTCTTCTAGTTTAAGATCAGATCCACCATATATCAGAAAAATATCCTTAGTCCTTCTCAAGTACATAAGAATATTTTTCACTGCTTTCTAATGATTCTTTCTTGGATCAGCTTGAAATCTACTAGCTATGCCTAAGGCATGAGCA
Organism: Cocos nucifera; assembly: GCA_006176705.1. Lineage (NCBI taxonomy): Eukaryota > Viridiplantae > Streptophyta > Magnoliopsida > Arecales > Arecaceae > Cocos > Cocos nucifera. Next base: position 35,003 of record QRFJ01001357.1, read on the forward strand.
ACATTAGGCTTGGTACATAACATGGCATATGTTATCGAACCTACTGCCAAAGCATAAGGGATAGAACTCATTCTATTTCAATCTTTAGGTGTCTTAGGAGACATCTTCTTAGAGTGATGTATGTCTTGACTCGTGGATAAGTAACCAATTTTACTCTCATCCATGTTGAACCTTTTCAGCACTAAGTCAATGAACCTAGACTGGGACAAGCCTAGTATCCTTTTAGATCTATCCCCATAGATCTTAATATCAAGTAAATAGGATGCTTCTCCCAAGTCTTTTATGGAGAACTTACTAGATAGCCATAACATGACCGATTGCAACATTAGGATATCATTTTCAATGAGGAGTATGTCATCTATATACAGAACCAAGAAAATTATGGCACTCCCCCTGGTCTTCTTATACACACAAGATTCATCCACATTTTTGATGAAGTCAAACTCTTTGACTATAACATCAAAATAGATGTTCTAACTCCTAGAAGCTTGCTTTAATTTATAAATAAATTTTTTTAGCTTGCATACCTGATTCGGTCTTTCACTCGAGACAAATCCTTCTAGCTATAACATGTAAACCTCCTCCTCAAGGAAACCATTTAGGAAGATAGTTGTCACATCCATTTTCCATATTTCATAATCATGGTGTGCTACTATAGCAAGTATAATTCGAATAGATTTGAGTATGACAATAGGTAAAAATGTTTTATCATAATCTACACCTGATTTTTACTTAAAATCCTTAGCCACCAATTTGGCTCTATATATTTCAACTTGGCCATCTACTCCAATCTTTTTCTTATAGACCCATTTGCATCCAATTGGATTCATATCCTCTAGTGCATCAACCAAAGTCCATACTTTGTTGATATACATGGAGCCCATCTCAAATTTCATGACATCTAGCCATCTATCTGAGTCCTAGCTCATGACAGCTTCCGTATAGGTCAGAGGTTCATCATTCTCAATGATTTGGGCTTCATTATTCTCAATGATGAATCCATACCTCATAGGTGCATGTTGCACTCTATCAGACCTTCAGATAGGAGTTGGGTGTTCTAGTTCTTTCCTATTCATGTGTTCATTTGGTTGAGAAATTTTTATTTGCTTATCTTGAACTTCAACTAAGTTCAATATTTCTTCTACTATCTTTTTCTAGGATAAACTCTTTCTCCATGAAAGTGGCATGTCTACTGACAAATACCTTTTGTTCAGTAGGGTAGTAGAATAGATATCCTATACTATCTTTAGGATATCCTACAAATAGATATTTATCTATTCTAGCATCTAGCTGGACAACCACATATCTTAAAATACTTAAGATTAATTTTCTTACCTCTCCATATCTCATATGGAGTGCTAGATACAGACTTAGATGGTACTCTATTTAAGATATATATTGTAGTCTCTAGGGCATGATCCTAGAATGAAATGGATAACTCTATGATGCACATCATGGACCATACCATATCTAATAAAGTATGATTCCTTCTTTCGGCTACACCATTTAACTATGGTGTATAAGGAGGGGCCTGTTCAGAGGAAATCCTCTTTACTTTAAGATAGTCCAAAAATTTACTGAATAAGTATTCTCCTCCTCGATCTGATCGAAGAATTTTTATACTTTTTTTAGTTTATTTTTCGACCATACTTTGATACTCTTTAAATTTTTCAAAGACTTCAAATTTATGTTTCATAAGATACATATATCTAAATCTAGTTAAATCATCAGTGAACGTTATAAAGTAAGAGTATCTATCTCTGGCCTAAGTTGTCATAGGACCATATACATTCATATATATAAATTCTAATAACTCACTTGTCCTTTCTCCATATCCACTAAATGGAGTCTTGGTCATTTTACCCATGAGATAGGATTCATAAGTTTCTAATGATTCATAATCATAAGGATCAAAAAATTTTTCATTGTACAACTTGTTAATCCTAGTCTTACCGATATGACCAAATCAACAATGCCAAAGTATTATTAACATGTTCTCTCTTTCACTTTCTATTTTCATCAATATGAAAAATATTGTCATTCAATGATAAAGTCAAAAGACTATAGTCAAAAATGTCACAATGATTATTTCATTAGAAAATTTAATTGAGCAACCATTGCTCATTACATTAATTTCATATCCTTGTTTTAATAACAAGGATACAGAAATAATATTTTAATGATCTTAGGTATATAATAATAATCCTTTAGCTCAAAGATCTTTTTAGAAGTTAACTTTAAAATATTTATCCTACAGCTTCTGCTTAGATGGACTCTTCTCTAGCACCGTAGAGTTCGAAGTCATCCTTATTCAAAATCCTAATTTTCTATAGCCTCTACAAAGATTTATAGATATGAGAACCATAGACGATATCCAATACCTAGGATTTTGAAATAAAAGAATTCAATGATAATATTGTATGTATCTCATATATACCTTTTGGTGCAATACTTGCACTAGTCTTTATAGTTGCAAGGTAAGCCTTGCAATTTTTCTTCCAATAACCTATCTTACTGCAGTAAAAGTAGGTCACATGTATGAAGGCCTTCTTGCTCTTCTTCTTCTTATTTATGCCATCTTTAGGATTCAGCCTCCTCTTTGAATCTTTTTTGCCTATCTTCTTCTTGTAGATTCCATCCATAAGAAGAAGAGGAGCCTTATCCTTCTTGATATGGCTCTCTACTATTTTGACCATATTTAACAGCTCAGGCAAGAAAGTATTTAGTTTGTTCATGTAATAGTTCACAACAAACTGAGAAAATAATTTTGAAGTGATTGTAGGATCAAATCCCTATCCCTAACAAAATCTAATTGACCTAATCGAGTGATCAGGTCAATTACCATCAAAATATGGTCTTGCAAGGATGAGCCTTCTACCATCCTAGCATGGAATAACTACTTAGATATCTCATATCTGGCAGTCCTACTCTACTCTCCATAAAGCTCTTTTAGATTGAGTAGTATAGATTGAGTATCCATGCCATCATGCTGCCTCTATAACCCATTACTCATTGAGGCCAATATGATACATTTGACAGTAAGTAAATCAATTTACCACATCTTATAGTTAGATTTTTCTTTCTCTATGGCATCTTCTCCTAATGGCTCAAGATCAAGGGCATCGAGAATATAGAAGAGTTTTTCTTGACTGAGCATAATCTTTAGATTCCTCAACCAGTCTACATAATTAAGATCGATCAATTTTTTTGAATCTAGTATGCCATGTAGTAATTATGAAGAAGCCATACAGAATTTAATCTACATAATAAAGAATATTACATAAGTAAATAACTCATGATGACATATATAATTAAATTAGAATTTTAATTTAATTATATCTTCCACTATTTTATCAAACATCATAGCCCTCTTCTATGATGATTGAGAAATTCTAAATATTTTTCTTAGTGGGATTGAGATCCGAATTCATTATAAAAGGTCTTATGGTGGCACAACAATCCTTTTACAAGTTCAGAGGTAGAAAACTCTTTTCAATTGCATCTCATGCAATTTTCAATATAATCCTGGCCTCTAAAACATTAATAGACTTATGGTTACACAACAAACTATAATATTTTAGTTAAGTTGGATCCTTCATTTCTATACAGTTAAATTTGAATATTATTTCCCTCATGATTACACAACAAAGAAGTATATCCAAAATGCCATAAGCATCTTAATGCACTAGGATAATATTATATTAGTCCATATAATAGGTCGTATGGTTGCTCAACAAACTGAATATGGTTCATGACATAATAATGACCTAGCATGAAAAATGGTCTTGATGTTGTGAATATAACACTAAGCATCCCAATCAAGAATTAAATTAATCGAATTGGCTAGGTAAGTGGGAGAGAGGTGGGGGTCCCCCCATTACCTTCCTTAGACACCAATAAATTGGCCAGGTCAGACAATGGAACTAATTAGAAACTACATTCTCTTTCACAATCATGAACCACTTTTTTAGACACCGATCGATCAATTATACATCCAAACTGGTTCTGCTATTAGTTAATTACACTACAGCTTAATATAATTTTAAAAAGGTATTTAACTAGTCTCTATGCACATTTTAATTAATTTGCAAAACTATAATAATCATATCATTTCATATGAAGTACTTGTATGTATTGATCATATCAATCATAACAAATCATAAGCATTCATATTAACAAACTAACACGCATGTTAAGATCCTATCATTCTAGGACAACCATCTACCATATAGCAGACATCCACCACTAAGCTTGGGCAACCTTACAGAATAATGTAAATCATAATCTAATTATGAATAAAAAATATGATCACATCATACTAAATAACATACTAATCAATTATGATCATATCATATATCATGCTATAAAATTATAAGTATATCAACATATGATTTATCCTAATAAGGGTGGCTCTGATACCATTGTAGGGTTTTATGATCAGGGTAGAAGCATAGATTTCATAAAGAAATTCTAAAGTCAAATCCTAACCCAGGATCATCTTATTAAATTAAAATCATATAACATGCAATTATAATATAACCTTAAGGTATAGGAACATACTTCTGATCTCTAAATACTTATTTGTGTCAGAATTCTTGCAGAGGTCTTGCAAGGGTTCCACCAGGTGTCCTGTGTGTTCACCCTCCAACATTGATCCACACGGGGACTTGATCAAGTCTTTAACACTTTTTAAAACTGATTTCTTGAATTAAATTCTTATTGCAAGAATTTAATTAGGCAGAACCTCCTCTTAGCCTTGCTTCTTATCTCGTAGCCTTTCCTTTCCTTTCTTTTTTCCTTGTCTTCCTTTTCTTTCTTCCTAGAACATTGTCCTAAGGAAGACTCCTTGTCCTTAACATGACCTTGTCTTAATAAGAGAAGGAAGAGAGAGAATAGGACAATAGGAAGAGGATGTTAGAAAGAAAGGATCGGATTGAATTCCTGGAAGCTAGATGCACCCCCTATTTTTAATGTACGAAGGGGCGCCTCCTCCAATTTTTCATGCCCTATCAAATCAGATTTCTCATGCCTCCTGATAATATTTCATGCCCCAAGTTAATCTCTTGACATGTGGAACCAAATAGATCAAATTCCAAAAGATGCTTCACACAGAAGGATTCTTCAAAATAATTCTACATAGTTTTTTCCCAAAGTATCGTGAAGATTAATTTGTGGCACCAATCATTCAAGGGCTTCGATCTGATTTGAAGACCATCTAATGGTCCATAAATGGGGCACCCAATCATAGATTGGAATGGAATATTCAATGCCCCAAACCACTTTGACTCTTGGTCCAAGAGGCGCCAATTCGAGGAGGGCGGCAAGCAAGTTTGTTCCTATGCATATTTCAAATATGATATGGAAAAGTTTGACTAGCAGAAGGACTCTTCTATGCCTCTTCCTAATAAAAAGAATGGATAAGGAGGAAAATTGTGCCATCATTTAAACCATGCACCAAGAGTCCCTAGCACATGGAATTCTCCTAATGCACCAAGAGAGAGAATCTCTAGCACATGAGATGCAGAAAAGAGGCATCCAACCAAAGCCCAGCCCAAATCAGATTTGGATTAAATTGGATTTAATTAGCCCAAACTAGAACTAAATTTGAATCCAATTCGAATGGAGGTGTTAGGGCTCACAATATGTGCTAGCATGTTTACCATGAAAACATGATCTAATCCAATTAGACCCTAGATTAATTCTTTTTATGTGTGACCCATTGGATTCAACATCTAGCCAGCAGTGGCTTCAAGTATGATTTGACCTAATTTGATTAGAAACTAATCAAACCGATTTAGATCAAATCGAGCCGACCCGATTCAAACAATTAGAATTCTTTCTAATTGGTGATCAAATTAAACTCTTTAATTTGATCAAAACCACAAGATAAGATTGACGTCTAGAAATGTATTATGTCTACCTAGAAGATATGAAATTTTGATAGAACTACCAAAAATATCCTTCAGTGGAAAGTTACCATGCAATTTGATCCTACAATCATCCTGCATCCCGAATATGACTCTGGATATAGAAACATGTCAAACCCAATATCATATTCATATTTATCTCAATCTTATAATGATAATTTGATTAGTAAAATATTAGAAATCTTTTCTAATTTTCATCATGCTTTAATCAAAGTCTTCCTTAATCATTATTTGATTGAAGCAAGTAGGATGCAATCTCCTCTTACTAGGAGTGATCGTTTTCATATTGCCCTACTCACAACCTCCATATGCAATCCACCATATCCAGAACATCCTGTACATGACTAAGTCAGGAATAAGGATGAACCAAAATATGAACTCATGCATACAAGATTCTATGGTAGTCTTAGATCAAAGGATTACATGCACAATTTCCACTATTAGAACCATCTATTGATATGTAAATAAGACTCTATTAGATGTTCTTAAGTTGGATCAATTTAGTGAACCCATTCTCTAATGAGCATCCATAATTTTGTATTAGTGTCTCAAATAAGTGATTGTGAGATCAATTATCCTCTCCAACGAGCATACATAGGATGTGTCTATCTTTCTAGAAATATTGATCCCCAACTAAATGTTCCATCGACCAAGAATATTTTAGATTAAGGTTTTAAGATTTTAGGTCTCATAGATATGATCTCATCATAACCCTAATCTATGGGGTTCATCATAATCTTAAAGAAACAATAAAAACATAGCAATATGATGAAATATAAATACCTTTATTTATTAAAAATATCATTACATGAGTCTAGAAGATAAAAGATTAATCCATCAAAATACATATTTCAATTGGCTTGTAGGGCACATTGCTTTCAAGAAGATCATCCAAGATCATTGCCGCAATCAAAACTACCTCAGAGGGATGAGCCGCAAGAAGATTGACCTCCACTTGGAATCATCAACATGACCGACAGATCAATAGAGGGAGCGACGAGGCAGAGGACTGAAGAAGCCATTGCTTTCACTGAGGAAGATACACGATGGATTTAGTTTCTGCATAATGATGCGGTTGTAGATACTCTAAATATTATTGATTATGATATATGCCATGTTCTAATTGATAATGGAAGCTCTACTATTATCTTTTTTTATGATGCTTTCTCTAAAATGTCTATACTTAGTAGTCGCTTGGAAACTATGAACTCTCCATTGGTAGGATTCATCGGTGATGCCATACTAGTTGAAGGAATAATTACTTTACCAATTGTGGTAGGTCGGTAGCCAAAGTAGTTCAAAGCTCAGGTTGATTTTTTGGTGGCAAAGGCTCCCTCTACCTACAATGCAATCTTGGGTCGACCTGGGTTGAATGCACTCCAAGCTATGGTGTCAATCTATTATTTGAATATGAGGTTTTTGATGAATTATGGAGTCGAAGAAGTTAGAGGAGATCAGGCTTTGGCACGTCATTATTACATAATCGCTTTGGAAGAAGGAAAGCAACCAGAATCCTATCTCATAGATGGACTTCATGTCTGTGATGATCTGACTGAAGAGCATGGGGAACCTATTGATTATCTTATTGCAATCTTTTTAAATAATGGAAATGAAGACCATACTATTCAGATCGGCTCAAACCTAGGAGAAGAGGTCAGAAAGTAGCTCGTCGCCTTCTTGTGGAGAAATGTAGATATATTTGCTTAGGTCCTTGTAGATATGTCTAGGATTGATGCTGAGGTAATGGAACATCATCTGGGTGTGGACCTCAAGCACCAACCCGTGAAGCAGAAGAAGTTTAACTTTGCATCCAAGCAGCAAAAGGAAATTATGGACGAGGTTGATAAGCTCCTAAAGGACAAATTCATTCGAAAAGTTTGTTACCTAGATTGGATCGCCAATATGGTTCACGTCAAGAAGGTGAATGGCAAGTGGAGGATATGCATAGACTTCACCGACTTGAACAAGGCCTATACAAAGGATAGCTATCCTCTACCTAAAATTGATCAACTGGTGGACACAACCTCAGGCCATGAGCTCCTCACTTTCATGGATGCTTTCTCCAGCTATAACCAAATCCGGATGGCACCAGAAGATGAAGAGAAAACTATTTTTATTACTGACGATGGTCTTTATTATTACAGGATTATGCCCTTTGGACTCAAAAATGCTGGTGCAACATACCAACATCTAGTGAATAAGATCTTCAAAGAGTAGATCGATTGTAACATGGTAGTTTACGTGGGTGACATGCTTGTGAGAAACTAATCTTTAACAAATCAAATTGCCAATCTTGAGGAAACATTCAACACATACTAAAATTACAAGATAAAGCTGAATCCCACCAAGTGTGCTTTCAGAGTGACTTTAGGAAAGTTATTGGGATTTATGGTGTTGAGGCTTGGCATCAAAGCAAATTCAAAAAAGATCAAAGCCATCTAAGAAATGATAGCCCCAAACACCATAAAAGAAGTTCAGCACCTAACAAAAAAGATTACAGCTCTAAATAGCTTCATTTCAAGATCGACAGAACATTGCCTGCCCTTTTTTCAAGTACTGAAGTAGCCAAAGAACTTCTTTTGGACTCCTAAATGTTAGCAGGCATTTGAAAAGTTAAAGAACTACCTCGGCTCACCTCCCCTCCTTGCCAAGCCCAAACCTAGCAAAGAGTTATTCCTATACTTGGTGGTATCTCCTGTAGCCATTGGAGCCATTCTAATTAGGAAAGAGGCAAGAATTCAAAAGTTGATCTATTATATAAGCCAGGTTCTAAGGGATGCAGAAATAAGATATACTAAATTAAGAAAGATAACTTATACTTTATTGATTGCAGTAAGGATGCTCAGACCCTATTTCCATGGGCACACAGTGATACTCCTTATGGATCAACCAATAAAGTTGTTCTTCATTGGCCAAAAATTTTTAGAAGAGTAGCAAAATGGGCAATTGAGCTCATAGAGTTTGACATAAAGTTTCAACCTCAGCCATCTATCAAAGCCCAAATACTACCCAACTCTATCGTAGAATACACCATCCCAGATGAAACCAAGCCTAAACAGTTAGAGATCGACAATTCTAGCCTGCAACCGAGCTCCTCTAAAGAGAAAGTAGACCTCCCTGAAGACTTATGGGCCTTGTATGTTGATGGTTCATCTAATGCATCTAGGGCAGGCATAGGTTTGATTCTAATTAAGTTAGAAGGAGTTGTAGCCGAATATGCACCGCACTTTAAATTTTTTGTCACTAATAATGGAGTGGAATACGAAGCCCTAATTGTAGGATTAAGAATAGCTAAAAAATTGGGGATAGGTCATGTGAAGATTTATAGTGATTCCTAATTAGTGGTGGGACATGTTAATGGTAGCTATGAAGCCCAAAAGGAAAGTATGAAGAAGTACTTGGACAAGGTAAGAAGTTTAACCTCGGCTCTTGGTGGTTTCAACATTCAACAGATACCCGTGATAGAAAATGCAAGGGCTAACCTTTTGTCCATGTTGGCTACTCTAGCCCCAGATGAATTGCTGAAGGAGGTTTTTTTTGAAGTTCTTCAACATCTGAATTTAGAGGAGTCCTAGACCATAATGCAAGTAGATCCCGAGCCCAACTAGATTGATCCTTTGATCATTTATCTCAAAGATGGCATTCTCCCCAGAGATCCAAAGAAAGCTCAAAAATTGAGAAATCAGGCCTTCCATTATGTTTTGCATGAGGACAAATAGTATAAGAGGTCTTACTCCTTCCCACTTCTTAAGTGTCTTCAACCATCTAAAGCTGATTATGCCTTAAAGAAAGTTCATGAAGGAATATGCAAAAAACATCTCAGAGCCAGAACATTGTCTTATAAATGGCACCATCAAGGATATTGTTGACCAACCGTGCAGCAGAATGCAACTGACTATGTCAGAAAATATGATCGGTGCCAAAGGAATGCCAATATTCAAAAATAACCAGCTTTCCAGCTTATACTCCTAAGTGCTTCGTGGCCATTTGCACAATGAGGAATAGATATAGTTGGACCATTTTTCATTACATTTGGAGAACAAAAATTTTTTTGGGTGGTGGTGGACTACTTCACTAAGTGGGTTGAGGCCTTACCCTTGGAAAAAATCACCGAGGCCAAGGTGTAGGATTTCGTTTGGAAGTCAATATTATGTAGATTCAGCCTACCTTGTGAAGGAACTAGATCTAGGATTTCACAGATAGATCTTGAAACTTTTTCAAGATCAAGCAGTGGAAGACTTAAATAAATTAAATATTTATTTAAATAAATATAAAAATATTCTAGATCTAAGATTTATTATATGATCAAAGCATGATATTAAATCAAAAATTAAAAACATAAAAAAAAGATTAACATGTTGATCTCATCAACATGTTACAATACTACATCTAGTGTAGCTATTAAACCAATAGATTAGATCTATTACCTATGCAAGTTAGATGTTCTAACTTACTGATCTAGGCTTGAGGACGAAGTTGTGAGCCACACATGCATCCAACCTCTAGGAGTCGTCCATACGAGCCCACGAGTACGATCAGAAATTTCGATGCAGGAAATCAGCATAGTATGCTAGTACTGTACTGATCTTTCTTCGATGGTCGATCAAATGCCTTCTTCTTCTAGATTTATATTCTACCAAAGAGAAGAAGGTGGAGAAGAGGTTTCAGAGCTGAGACTCTCTTAGAAAACCCAAGGAAGAAGGAAGGAAGATGATGACAACAACCTTAGAAGAAGACTCTCTTCTTCTTCTCTTTGCTCTCACCTAGACATCTAGTTTGGTGTCTATGGAACCCCAACACCCAGAGATTCTCTCCCTCTAATTTTCACACATCCCAAATCACTCCTAATGGTCTGTATTTCATAAAAAAATCAAATCAAAATTCATCCAATAAATAGGAATAAAAGAGTCCTTGTATAGGTCAAAAACTAGACAAGGAAAAGTCAAACAGGGCAAGACAAGGGGGCATCCAACTCTTGGGTGCCTCCTCCAAAATATTTGGTGTGGACCAGCAAGGAAGGATGCACAAAAGATTCTTCCTTTACCATGGAATTTAGAGAAGGAATAGGAGAGGGGGTGGCACCATTTGGAAGGAGGTGTTTTGGTTTATAAGGATTCTATCTCATAGAATCCTAAATCAACTAACTTCTCCTTTTGACTTGGTCAACCACCAAATTTCCATATGAGAAAGAGAGGAGAGGAAGGCATGTGTGAGAATGCCTGGGAGAAGGATCTTTGTCACACAAAAAAATAAGGAGAAGGAGGGCATGGGCATGAGAGGCTTAGATGGCGCAAGTTGGAATCCTAGTCTTACTAGGATTCCATCTATGACTTGGTCAAAATGGTTTTTTAAACCAAATTAAACCAAAACTAAGTCAACCAAATTAAATTAGATTCTAACTCAATTAAAAATTAATTAAATTAGATTAAATAAAATTTAATTTTATTCTAATTTTTTAATCAAATTAGAAAATTAGGTTGACCCAAGTCTTAGTTGAACTAGGACTAGTATTTTCGTGCACTTGGCTTATCCAATAAACCAATTGAACTTGATCCAATCAAGCCAAACCAAATATAATTAAATTATATTTAATTAAACTTAATCTTAGTCCTTTGGCTTAATCAAATTAAGTCAATTAGCAATGAATTGCTAATCAATCCTCCTGCAATACTTGTGCTAGGTTAAACATTAATTGTATTGATCGTTTAATCTTAGAATGATTCTTAATCGTTGATCAATCATCCGATTGGATCGTGAGCTCTAATGTGTATGACCTCATAGGTCTGAACCTAAGTTGGTAGCATAAAAATAAATTTCTATACAAATTGAAATAACCATCGAGCAATCATACCCGACCAATATCCTTAGAATGTGTAGAATAATATCCTTAGAATCCATGTGAATATAGTTTTCATATAATTCATCCCCTTAACCAATATGCTTGTAGGACACCTTAGAGTTCAACTATCAACATTGATCAGGTTGTCCACATTGTATTTCAAAATACCAAATCCATCTAATGGATTATCCTAGCTAAGATTTTGCTATATTGAAATATAGTGATGCATTATTCTCCAACTTTTGGAGTGATCAATTCCGTCTTGATCATACTCTAACTTCACAAATACCTGACTATGCCCAGAAGCCTTCCATTACTGAATTAAAAATTTAGTTAGTCCAGTACCAAAGCATAGTGAGTTACTTGCAAGCTACTGAGGTGATCTCAGGTCTAAGGAACATTTATACCTATATCCCATCAGAGACATTCTCGACAGCAGAATGCTCTGGAGTTGGTCATGTTCAATGATGATGTATCCATATATCTCATCTATATGCCATACCAGTATCTCCACACTCATTGGTTAAGAGGACAACCGACCTATATGGTACATAATGATCTATGCTCGATAGATGCTGTCGTCCTAATTAACAGCCTATCATTTGGTCGTGAACAGATTTATGGACTAATCAATAAATCCTTTCTCTATCGAAGCTAAATAGTCCTAAGGACTTCATCATAATAATGGAGTTAGTTAGAAGATGAATACTTTTATGATGAAAAATACCAAAAATATATTTTATTTATTAATAAATCAATTATAAATATAATGTAGCTCAACCATCAACAGGCTGATGATTGACTTTTGGACACATTTTTCAACAACTTTCACTTATCCTAAAGCCACTCGGCACAGTATCTAATACCCATCTTTGACTTGTGGTGGTCGAACTCCTTTATCACTAGAGCTTTAGTGAAAGGGTTGATCAAGTTTTTCTTTCCATCGATCTTCTGAAGGTCAATGTCACCTATATCCATGATCTTCTGAACCAGGTGGAAGTGGTGTAGAATGTGCTCTATTCTCTGGTGTGCCTTCGATTCATTCACCTGAGCAATGGCACCAATGCTGTCATAGTAGAGAAAGACTAGACCATCAAGGGAGGGTACTACTCCAAGCTCGGTGATAAACTTCCTCAGCCATACAACTTCCTTCATGGCATTTGATGCTGCGATGTACTCTGCTTCGCAAATAGAGTCTGTCATAGTATGCTGCTTAGAACTCTTCCAGCAGATAGCTCCACCATTTAGAAAAAAGATATATTCTGACAGGCTTCTGCTATCATCATGATTAAATTGAAAGCTAGAGTCAATAAACCCCATAAGCTTCAGATTTGACTCTCCATAAATCAACCATTGGTCCTTAGTATTTCTCAAATACTTAAGGATGGTTTTAACCACTTTTCAATGATTTTCTCTTGGATCAGATTGGTATCTACACACTACTCCTAGTGAGTATGCCACGTCTGGTCTCGTACATGTCATGGTGTACATGATAGATCCCACTACTGAAGCATGTGGAACTCTACTCATATGCTCTCTCTCTTCAAAAGTTGTCAGACAATCCTTCTTAGAGAGTAAAATTTCAAGGCCTATTGAGAGATAGTCCTTTTTAGAATTCTCCATGCTGAACTTTTTCAGCATAGTATCTATGTCCGTGGACTGGGATAACTCAAGCATCCTTTTAGATCTTCATCCCTAAGATGTAGGATGCTTCACCCAAGTCCTTCATGGAGAACTGTGATGACAACCAGACTTTTATTCCTTATAGTGCGGGGATGTCATTCTCAATTAAGAGAATGTCATCCACGTACAAGACAAGGAATACTACTATTAGACCATTTGCCCATTTGTAAATGTAGGATTCTTCTCCGTTCTTAATAAAGCTATACGTTTTGATCACTTTATCAAAATGCATGTTCCAAGTCCGAGATGCCTGCTTTAGTTCATAAATGAATCTCTGAAGCTTGCACGCCTTGGACTAATCTATGGATGTGAACCCCTCAAATTGTATCATATACACCTCTTCAGTCAACTCTTCATTCAGGAAAGTTATTTTCACATCCATCTACCAAATCTCATAGTCCAGATGGACAATAATCGCAAGCATAATCTGAATGGATTTGAGCATTGTCAAAGAAGAAAACATCTCGTCATAGTCAATATCATAATGTTGATGATACCCCTTGGCAACCAGATGGATTTTATAGGTCTCTACCTTTCCATCTGCGCCTTTTTTTCTTTTGAAGACCCATTAACACCCAATGGGTTTAACCCCTTCGGATGGGTCAACTAATGTCGACACATCGTTGACCTTCATGGACTCTATTTTAGATTTCATGGCCTTAAGTCATTTCTCGAAATCAGATCTCTGCATAGCATCCATATAGGTGATCGGATCCTCATCGTTCTCATTGAGTTCGATGGGATCACCATCTTGGACCAAAAAACCATAGTATCTATCCGGATGATGCGGTACTCTACCAGATTGCCTTAATGGTGTAGGTACGCTAGGCTCTGGATCTAATCTAATCAAATCTAACTCAGGCTCAGTTACAGGTGTCAGTTTTTCTACCTATTAAACTTCATCAAGTTCAACCTTAGAGGCAACAATTCCTTCACCAAGGAACTCTTCTTCCAAAAAAGTTGCCTTAAGGCTGACGAACATCTTTCATTCATCAGCATGGTAGAAAAAGTAACCCTTACTTTCTTTAGGATATTCTATAAACATGCATTTATAAGACTGGGGTCTAAGCTTATCTGTATGCAAATGTTTGACATAGGTCGGACAACCCCAAACCTATAGGTGAGAGAGTGTAGGCCTACGCCCAGTCCATATCTCATATGGAGTCCTTATGATAGATTTACTCGATACATTATTCAATATATAACATGCAGTCTCAAGAGCAGAACCCCAAAATGAAACAAGCAGACTAGAAAACCCCATCATGGATTGAACCATGTCTAACAAGGTTCAATTTTTCCTTTCCGATATATCATTTTGCTATGGTGTGCCAGGAGGAGTCCACTATGAGAGAATTTTATTCTCTCCTAGATATATCAAGAACTCACTGGATAGATATTAACCTCTTCGATTCAATTGAAGAATTTTAATACTCTTTCCAGTTTATTTTTCTACTTTACTTTGGAATCTTTTGAACATTTTAAATGAATCCGACTTATGTTTCATCAAATAGACATATCCTTATCTGGATAGATCATCTATGAAAGTTATGAAGTAGACATATCCATCTCTAGCATTTATGCTCATTGGTCCACATACATCAGTATGTACTAAACCTAAGAGCTCAATAGCTCTCTCACCTTTTCCAGTAAAAGATGACTTGGTTACTTTTTCAAGAAGACATGACACATAGGTTGGAAGTGATTCACAATCATAAACTTCGAGGATTTTCTCTAGGAACCTGTTTATCCTATTCTTATTAATGTGACCTAGTCTACAGTGCAATAGGGAGATATCAGAGACATTATCTAATCTAGGATATTTTTTAGAAGTATACATTACACTCATAGGCTGTAATAAAATATAAATATTATTTTTTTATTACTTTTATATTGTTATAATATTATTCATAATAATATCATAATAATCTCTCTTTATAGATAAATGATAACCATCATTGGCCAAAAGGCTAATAGAGATTATATTCATTAGAAAGAAAGGACAATAATGATATTTGATAAGTACCATAAATTCACCTATAAAAGCATCAATTTATCAATTAATTTATATTTATTTTTAAGAATTAATAATTAATTTATATATATTTTTAAGAAATTAATATTTTTATTAATTAAAAAATAATTAAAAATTAATTAAAAAATAATAAAAATAAGATATAAAATATTATTATCAATAAAAAGAGCTTATTTTTTTATCGTAATGAAATAAGTTTGAAGCAAATTGAAGCTAAAATGGACTAGATATGAATTTTTTGAAAAAAATTAAAATAAAAAAGAAAAATAGCTCAGTCGGCTCTGCAAGCCAAGCCAAGCCATCAAAACTGACTTAGCCACAGAAGCCGCCAGTCGGTCCACAATCCAAGCATAGACTACCAGCCCAGTGACAACTGATGAATCACGAAGTGACACGTGGTGGACCAAGACCCTTAAAAGGTTTACAGAAAATCTATCGCAGCTCACATGGCATTTTGGTCTTTTTACTCGATGACAAGAGTCGCTGATTGGCTGTGGTGTGCGATGGAGCCAGTCCATGCAGTCTATGGGAATAGTAAAGGCACGATCGGACGAATCCGATTGATTATGATCAAGATCGGATGGTGAAGGAAATTTCCTACTTTGATTCAACTTCAAACTTCATGCGGATCACCATCGGACAATAGCACTCAACCCAGAAGACGATCCAACGGTCCAAGAAGCTCCCAACTTGATTAGAATACCCAGAATACGATTAGTGGCTAGATTTTCTCCATCAATGCATGATCAACGGCTAGAATTTAATTCGACCTAATTTAGATCGATACACATCTGATTTTGATGATTTTTGGTTCATTGGATTCCTATTGAATGGCTAGATTTCATCAGACTTCACCTGATTAGTCTTAGAGCTATTTTAATCAAAATTTTACTTAGATTTCTTTCTATTTTGATGATTAAAAAGGCTCTTTGTCCCATATTGCCTAAAATAAAATTCTCCACTCCTCCTAGCTCTATAAAAAGTACCCCAAGCCTCTAAAAATCAATAGATCTGATTAGAGGAAAGCCAAGGTATAGAGTGGAAGTGAAGCTCAGGGTTAAAGGTTGCTTCAAAGCTATAGTGCTGAGAAGAAAAGCCTATCTTCTATGCCATCTCTATGCCTATGCTGATCTACGATCTTCTTCTAGTTTTCTTTTCTCTTTTTCTTTTTTTAAAATTTTGATATTTAAATTCTAAATTTGAGTTTTTATTTTAATAAAGAAAGCTTTACTGCTATTTTCAATTCTAGCTCTTTAAATTAATTATTCTTTATTGCTCTTTAATTTTATTACAAGTAGCCGCCAGGATCTAAATAGTGGATCTTAGTATCAAGTTTATTTTTGCATAATTTAAATTTTGCTTTTATTTATAAGTCTATTTTCTAACTTTAATTTTTTTTCAAAAGTCCTTCTTTTCTTTTCTTTCCAAAAAAAATTCAAAGATTTCAAAATTAAATCATTGCCTCTCTATAAATTCGACCTGACTCACTGCTCTCTTAATAACTTTTAATTAATTTAAAAAGTTAAATTTAAACTGATAAACATGGTATCTTAACGAAAACATCACGCTCTTATCAAGTTTTTTGGCACCGTTGTCGGAGAAGGCATGAAAATTAAAAATTTTGATTTCTTTAATTTTTTTATAAAAAAATTATGAATAATTTTTTTATTTTTTTTTATTTTTTTTGTAGATATTGCTTACTAACTTTTTATTTATTTATTTTGTAGAAAAAAAGAGAAAAAAAAGGAAGAAAGCATCTAATCTTGTTTGGTGAGATCGATCCTAATCCTAGTTCTCTTTTTTTTATTTCTTATATTATTTTTAAATTAATTTAAAAAAATATCCACTTAAACCTAATTAAAAATCTCATGATAAGAGTAGAAATCCTAACTATTTAGAGCATCCATCATAGTAGTTTTTATTTTTATTTTGGATGATTGCTGGAGGCAATGTGAGCTTTTCAAAATTTAATTAATTACACGCATCTAGTTTAATTGTATAGAATCCCTTGCTTGAAAATTTGAATATGCATATCATATTGAATCAATTTAAGGGCACAACCCATTAAATAAGATAAGGTGGAGATTTGATCATCCTTCCTTGGTCCACAGATAACTAACCCTCATATTGCAATAACCCAAATCATTACTCTTAAAAGTAATTAGACGTCAACCCTTAAGGATATTCAAGCTTAATAGGATAAGAAAACCTTAGAGTTGGATCGGGTTCAGATTGGTTAATTACTTGATGTCTAAGGCAAGTGGTTCAAAGAAGGTGGTTTTCAATTGGTTTCATTATCTGACCTGGCCAACCCTATTGGTGTCTAAGAAAAGCAACAAGTAAGAAATCTCCCACATCTTATACTTACCTGACTAAGTCAATTAATCAATCTTGAGCTTGAAAGGCTCAAAGGTGATCTTGATAGTTAGGAGCTGTCTAGATCTAGGATAATCTTTAGTCAGGATTGATTGACCAACTTGATTGCTAACCAACATTATCACTAATTAAAATTAATTCTTCTTAGTCAAGATCGATTGACCAACTTGATTGCTAACCAACATTATCACTAATTAAAACTAATTCTTCTCTCTTTTCTTAGCTCTAGGACTCCTTAGGACCTTTTTTTAAGAACTTTTATTTCTTTCTTCTTTTTTCCTCTTCAAAAATAAAATAAAATAAAATAAAAGTTAAATTAAAAATTAAATTAAATTAAATTAAACTAACTAAAAAATATTAAAAATAATAATTAAATTAAATTAAGTTAAAAATAATAATTAAAAAAATTTAAAAAAAATATTTTTAAAAAAATAATAATATAATAAAATAATAAAAATATATATATATATAAAATTTTTAAAAAAATCTAAAATATTTTGAACCATACATTAGTGTTACACTAATACATGCATGGTAGGAAATCATTTTTTTTGATTTAGTTGAACTTAATTGAATGATTGATTCATATTAAACCTGATAATCAAATGGCTGACCTGAACCTAATAGTCCAAAAATTAGATAAAGTTGACCTTCTTGCTTAGAAATTAGATCAACTCCTAATCCTAGGTCAATAATCTCCTGCATAATTCACATCATCTTCTAATTATCAAGAGTTTTGTTCTATTTGTGCTAGCCCAACCCATCATGTGAATGAATATCCTATTGCTGCATAGTTTCCATATTTTATCTAAGAATAAGTTCAAGCTGCTCTAGCTTACTCCAAATTAATTAATGATCCATTTTAATATTCATATAATCCAGATTAAAGCAACTACCATAATTTTTCTTGGACATCCCAATAGACTCAGGCTCAGATCCAAATTTTACCTATCAAAAACTATCAAAATAGGCCGCAATACCAAAACATGCCTATAATAATGGTCAGCCTAGTCAGTTTACCCAGCTATCATATAACAACCAGCTATCATACCCACCTTCTCAACAGACCAATCTAGCTAACGATAGATTTAACCAACTTTAATAATTAATTCTAAATCAATAACAATCGATCTCGACTTAACAAAAATCTATCGCCAAGCTAGAAGCTCAAATAGGATAATTAGTTGAGTCTAACATGAGGAGAGAACTAGATCAACTATCGAGCC
>QRFJ01001357.1:54473-152062 GCA_006176705.1 Cocos nucifera
TAGTTTGGTCGAGACTGCACCACCCACTAGAAACATTAATCATGAAGATTTTTGTCATTCTTCTACAAAGAGAGTGTAGGGATTCGAGAAAATAGTGAGAGCTAATGTTATTTAAAAATAAAATTTTTAAACAAATTGGTCAGTCATAATTTACAATATCTAACTAGAATCTTTGACTTCTTACAGAACAAAAAGTCTGTGTCCAACCCATTGGCAACGTATCCTGGACCACACATGACTAACCGAATCCAATTACAAAGATTGGCTCAGGAACTACAATAAGTTTTTGGTTTCGAGAAGTTAACCCATGTATTGGACCAGGACCTCCCACTTACTAGCCGTCCATCCACTGAACAGAGAGCATCTCTAGATAAATGGAGATAAACAAGATAATAGGCAGGCATATTATTATATATGTGGGCTCGATGTTTCTGATGAGCTCACATGCCAACATGAGATATCGAGACTGCTCGCCAAATGTTCATTAACTGCGAGGAGATGTTTGGGCGTGATACAGGTCTTTCACAGCACAAGTATCAAATGTCACGAAACTAACTATTTCTAAGGCTAAGATGCATGAATAGTCAGTCTAAGATCACTGTCTGATCTCTTAACTGACTCATCACCTCACCTAACAGTTATTGGTGATGGGTTAGCCAATGAGTGAACAACTCTTGTTCAATGATTCTCTAATCATGGTGCACCCAAACTTGGTCTCTAATTCATGAATCTCACCGTATCCGGAATATTGATCCACTCCTTAGTTAAGTCAGACCCACCATTTGCATAGACTGGGTTCCTAATTGAGTCTCTCACCGTATCCAAAATATTGAGCCCAACTCATCCTCCAGCCCATAGCATCCAATGCCTAATAGACATGGTTGCATCTTTCCGGTGCAACTGAGCCACTGTATCCAGCCGAGAACAATCAACCCCGGGAAGGGCCCGCACATCTACAATGGTGGAAGACCTCAGACTTAATCTTTTCTTAGGGAGAATTGATTCAGGTCTCATTAAACTAGACTTGGCTTAGTCATAACAATTATGACTAACCTAGTGGCATGGGTTAGCTCGGATTATTGACCACCTCAGATCAGAACTGTGTCAACAGATATGGCCAGGTAAGTGAGACCGGTGGAAGGAATATGCCATTAACTCGCACAAGAACGCATTCAGGTCGAGTAGCTTCCAATTAAAAACCAGTCGGTCGTATGTGCCAAACTTACCTTAGACACCAAATTGTTGAGTCAGAACCAATTGGGTTAGCCTACAATCCAGACTCAAACCTCTGAGCCTAATTAGGTCTTGCTTGATCGTGACTCGATCTTGACCCAGACTTAATCCTATTAGGCTGGTCAATTTAAGCATTGTTGATCCCATCTAACCAACTCTTGATTCGGTTTGATCAACCGCTTAGACCTAATTGAGCTACCCAAGCCCGAACCCAGTATTATGAATATGTCTTAGATCTGAAATTCTCAATTTTAGACCTAATTAATATTCCATAAACTTAATTCTTAATTAAGTTGGGTTCATAAACAAAATATGCACAATAAATCCTAGGGTTTCAGGATCTAGGGTTTTGCAGAAAGTAAGTTTTGGGTTTCTGATTAAGGACGAACACGCAGCACCCCTACACGTCATAAGAACACCCCATCGAATGGAAAGAGAGGGCCTTTAAACCCTTCATCGTTCTTATGACCGGACGGCCAAGAGGAACGCCTTAATCAGGAACATGTAAATCTACAAAACAGTATAGATCTATATCATATATCTCATATACAAATTTAGATCTAATCAAGGCATATTTTGCATACATCTCATGTATCAAATCATGCATGTTTTCAGATCTAAATTATCTCATAATAATCTAAAAAATTAGATTTAAATTGATCTAATCAAAATAAATTCTAATCTAGACAATTATGTAGAACTATTCTACAACTAGTCTAGTCATGCATCTATCATATCTCATATGATATTTAAAATTAAATAATTTTTATTTGCTATTTATCAGATGTTATTATAACACTTATAATATCAAAAAATAGTAAATAAGAAGATCTAAAATATGATTTAATCAGATTAAATCAAAGACATGCAAAACTATTCTATAGAACTATTCTATTCTAGAACTAGTCATGCATATCTTCATAATCTTAGATCCAAATCATTTAATTTTAATTTTTTCTGATTTTCAGATCTGATCACATCTCATGTGACATCTGAAATCACTTTATTTTCTAATTAAAATAAAATTAAAATCAGATCTTAAACAATTTAGAACCATGGCTCTGATACCAGTTGAAGGGAAATCCTGATTTCCCGGTCCAGGTTCGTCCAGATCTGATCAGATCAAGAGATATATTTCAAAAATTTTTTTCTCTTGATCCCAATCAGATCTTGATATATTTTCAGATCTGATTCTTATTATTTTAATAAATAAAATAAAATAAGATAAATTAAATCAAATTTAATTTACCTGATTTGGGTAATCCTATTACCCTGTAGATGATCCTGATTGCAGCGGAAGGTTCTGGATCTAGCCACGCAAGCGCCTGGCCTCTACCGGTATCCACTCGGGTTGGATCTGGAGATCCTCTTCTTCTCTATCACACCTCCAAAAATTAGATCTGGATCTGATCTGGAGGATCTTCAAAACTCCTTTTGAAGATCAGCAGTCGTCCTTTTGCAGCAGCGCAGCCTTCTTGCTTTTGATCGCCTTTCTTTGATCTGGAATCGCACCAACCAAAGTCCAAAACTCTTTTGGACGTGGAGAGCAAGAAGGAGAAGAGACTTTGGCATGGAGGAAGGAGGGGAGAGGCAGCCTTGGGGCATGGGGAAATCTAATGATTCAATTCATTAGGAGTTGGGCGCAGGGTCTTATTTATAGACCTAAGCTTGTGATCCAACTCCTCTTCCTCTCAACCAATCACAACCCTTTGTGAAATCAGATCTAAATCTGATTGGTTGGAATAGAGACCCCTGGATTCCTCCTTAGAGGGTGCCTAAGACCAGTCAAACTGGATTCTTAGTAGAACTCTGATTGGAATCCAAAAGGAGAGGTGGAGTCCTTGTCCAACAAGGACTCCTAGGCGCCTCCAACTTGGGCTCACGCCTACCCTTGGCGTGCGCCCTTCTCCTTGCCAGGTTCTGGCAGGGGGACAGGCCCCCACCAGCTCTCCAATAGGTGCATGACATGTGGTCAAAAGTCAAAGTGTCAATGGTCAACGTTTGACCAGTCAAAGGTAGACTTTTGACCAAAGTCAAAGAACAAGAAATGGCAGGTGACCAAAAATGGCAGGTAATGTCTTACAAATAAGACAACCTTTTCTGACTTGGACAACCTCCAGTCAGACCATATGAAGGCCTCTGATTGAGCACAAACTCCTTTGGCTCAGTCAGGACAACTTATTTATGATAGTAAAAGAAGAACGTTAGGTTCAATCGAGTGCTAGCACGATTTCCTTGAACCTAATTGAATCTCATTCAGATCAATTGAACTAGATCAGTTCAATTGATGATCACCAGATTCAAACCCTTGTTTGTGTGACCCAGTTAGGTTCAGTTCTGTATGGTAATGGGATATGTCATGATCTCTATCATAGACATCATCGAAACTCCTTTCGATGGATCAGAACTCTTCTGATTCGAACAGCTAGAATGATCGATCATCTAAATCATTCTAATTGCTCCCAAAATCCACCAGTGACACCTAGCAGTATATGGTGGCAACCCATCAGAGCTGAATGCGAACCTCTTGGTGCAGCTACCTGTGTGATTAAGTTCTTCTATCTTGAGCCCCGATCAGATTAGGGTTAAGGTAAACTCGTCAAACCCTAGTCTCTGTCATATGATGTAATCATTCGATTCGAGTCCAATGTGAAAATCTAAATAGAAACTCTTTCTATTATTTCACTCTGCCATGGCCATGGGCTTCAGGACTTGATTCTCATGATTATCATAGGGCTGCTCCTCTACCACCGAGGTAGATAGATTCCATCTTGATGCAATCCAGTTCCTACAATGAACATGCTATAGCCAACATACACCTCAGGGTTCCATATGGCTAGGAGACCGAGTAATGGTGTAGTCAAACTATAACACCCTCAAGGTGAACTGCCGATGCATCTCAGGTCAAAGAACCAGACACACTACTGCAGCATCGAGTCAGTCATTGACGAGAAGGTAGACTCCCTAATGACTACTCGAGGTGGTCACGCTCAGTGCCCTCGTTCTCTAACGAGTACCTGTACTCTCGCTCCGGTGTCTCCACACCGTAGACTCAAGACTCATCTACTAAAAAGAAGCAATTATACACCAACCTTCCGGATCAATCACCATCCTCGTGACAATCCTATGGTCGGGAGCATTTTATGAGTTAATAATGATTATTTATGTCTTAAATTTTCAACTCTTGAAAATATAAATTATCATTACTGTTAACTCAAAGGATGTATCACAGACACTAAATACACATATGTGATAGAAAATAACCCATTTTATTGATTATAGTCAAAATTATAATTTTGCCCCTAGAAGTGTATTACAAGTGTCAGCCAATTCTGGCTTCTAGGCATATGTATCTAACACATGCCTGGATCGTGGACTGACTGGTGGCTTCTGTGGCTGAGTTGGCTTTGATGGCTTGGTGGCTTGGCTTGCAGAGCCGGCTGAGCCATTTTTTTATTTAATTTTTATTTATTTTATTTCTCTAGAAATTCATATCTTCTTCGTTTTAGCTCCGTTTTGCTTTAAACTTATTTCGTTATGATTAAAAAAATAAGATATTTCCATTGATAATAAAATTTTTATTTTTTAATTTTTATTATTTTTTAATTAATAAAAATATAAATTTCTTAAAAATTATATATAAATTGATCATTAATTTTTAAAAATTAATATAAATTAATTAATAAATTAATACTTTTATTGATAAATTTATGGTACTTATCACACCCCTCAGCTTAAGCTTTGCTCATCCTTGAGCAAAGAAAGAATATAGTTTTAAATATACCTTTTAACTTTAGAGTTTCGAATTTTATGTAAGTAGTTTTCAAAATGGCCATTGATATTCAGTAGAGCTTAAGTGAGATATATCATTGAAAAATTAATACTTATCAATAAAAAAATTAAGTAAAGAACATTAAATTTTTCTAAACTTTTTCTAAATTATCCCATCTTTATCTTTGATTTGTCTAAACTTTCATATAGGCAAGTGTATTGCTACTTTTGCCCTTCATTTATTGATTTTTATTTTCACATTGCCCACTTTCTGATGTGAATATCATTGCTTACTTAGGCAGCAGAACCCAGTTACTTGGTGGAAAATCAATATTTTTTTTTTTATAATATTGTACCACTATTGAG
Source organism: Cocos nucifera (assembly GCA_006176705.1). Taxonomy (NCBI): domain Eukaryota; kingdom Viridiplantae; phylum Streptophyta; class Magnoliopsida; order Arecales; family Arecaceae; genus Cocos; species Cocos nucifera. The sequence goes on from QRFJ01001357.1 coordinate 59,844, forward strand.
TGACTTAACCCATTAAGCTTTCATTTGATCCATTTAGCGAGTCATGGGCTAATGACTCCTAAACCAGTTGGCTTTAGGGCACTAGGTATAGAATATCCCTCAGGCTTACTAGCTCGAATCAAATAGGCTACGAGTTAAGACTACCTTTACAACGAGCTTCTTTTCCCTTTTCATCTTTTGATGCAAAACTCAATGCTTGCTTAGGCAAAGAGACTCAATTACTCAGTAAAAAGTACTTAAAAATTATTTATTTAATTTTTTATATGAAAACTATTTTATTTAATTTTTTTATATGAAGAAACGTATAGTTACCCTATATAAGCCTATAAAAAGTAGACATTTCTTTGATGCTAGTAGAAAAAATTAGAAAGGCTCCAAGAAAAAACTTTTTATATTTTAGACTTAATTCCTTATTAAATTGTTCTAATACTTGATTCCTCAATATCTCACAGATTCTCTGATCTGTGCATCAATTTTTTTTAAAAAATGCTTAGTTTAATTCGATTCTTAAGCATAATCAGGTGTCTAAATACTAAATACTAACTTTTTTGAGGATTTAAAATTTTAAAATTTTTATTTTTCTCTCTCCTAACTTAATCAACATTATCTTCAATGGAGAAAAAAAAATAAAGGGTGTAATAAAGAACATGGAAGAATACACCTAACTATATTTTTGGTCCAGCAAATGCCTTTGAAAATTTAAGCTCTCCCTCCAGCTTATTCAAATTATCCTAAAAAGAGAATAAACTAAAAAGATAAATTAGATTAAAAAAAATTAAATATTGGGTTGCCTCCCAACAAGCACTAAGTTTACCGTCTTCAGTCAGACACAATGCAACTTACTATCCTATGTTAAATACTGGATTGATAAATTTTAATGATTTTGGATTATTAATCTCAGATAGTTGATTTATAATCTCAATATTAATATATTCATTATTAATTTTATGGATATAATTTATGATCCCATTCTCAGACCCATGTTTATTAAGAATTTCTCCTATTTATTCTTCTAAAATACTCATAAATTAAGTTTTTATTTTAGGAGTTAAGTTTGATTTAATGGGTACTGGAAGGATGTCTAAAGATAGGTTTAATTTTGGAGGTAAATTAATGTGATCTTGCTTAAATAACTCCATTGACTCTTTGTGACATGCCTCTTAATTTTTGTAAGAAGAACCGGCTTCTAGGGTTGAAGCGAATAGGACTTTAGGTTTATAAGTCTCCGGTAAATCATCTATTCTCTTTTTTCCTATTTCTATCATATTTAAATTAGAACTAGCATCAGTACTAATTCTTTTCTCAGGTTCTTCTATGTGATTAGTCTCAGTACTAACCTGTTCCTCTAAATTTTTATTTTGGCTAGCATCAGTACTAGCCTCTCTCACTTGGTCTTGGTATGGATCCATAAGAATCCTATAGCTTTTAAGTTCAGGAGTTACTCTGGCATTCTCAAATTGTGGATTCTTAAGTGAGACATTAAGTTGATAACTTAGTCCAAGTGGTTGATGGACATTAGGCGGGTTGTTTGAAATTGGTAGGCTCAATAGTTGATCTAGTTCTCTTCTCGTGTTAGACTCAACTAATTATCCTATTTGAACTTCTAGCCTGGTGATAGATTGTTGTTGAGTTAACATCGATTGTTGTTGATTCAAAATTAATTATTGAAGTTGATTAAATCTATCATCAGCTAGATTAGTCTATTGAGGAGGTAGGTATGATAGCTGGTTATTATATGATGGCTAGGTAAACTGACTAGGCTGACCATTATTATTGGCATAGTTTTGGTATTGGGGTCTATTCGGATAGTTTTGGATGGGTGAAATTTGGGTTTGAGCTTGATTCTATTGGGATGTCCAAGAAAAATTATGGTGGTTGCTCCAATCTAGATTATATGAATTTGAAAATGGGTCATTAATCAATTTGGAGTATCCTTGAGCAGCTTGAACTTATTCTTGGATAAAATGTGGAAACTGTACAGTCATAGGACATTCACTCACATGATGGGTTAGGCTAGCACAGATTGAACAAATCTTCTGATAATTAGAAGATGATGTGAATTGTGTAGGAGATTGTTGACCTAGAATTGGGAGTTGATCTAATTTCTGAGCAAGAAGATCAACTTTATCTAATTTCTGGACTATTAGATTCAGGTCAACCATTCAATGTTATGGTTGGGTTCAACTAGATCAAGTAAAGTAATTTTCTATCATATATGTATTAGTGCAACCCTAACATATTGTTCAAAAATTTTTTTAAATATTTTTTATATTTTTTATTATTTTATATTAAAAATTAATTATTTTATTTATTAATTTAATTTAATTTAATTTAATGATTATTTTTAATATTTTTTTAGTTAGTTTAATTTAATTTTTATTTTATTTTTAGAGGAGAAAGAAGAAGAAGGAAAAAAGAGTTCAAAAGCAGAGGTCCTAAGGAGTCCTAGAACTAAGAAGAGAAAAAAGAATTAGATTTAATTAGATTTGATGTTGGTTAGCAATCAAGTTGATCAATCAATTTTGACATGGTTATCTTAGATCTAGACAACTCCTAACTACCAATGTCACCTTCAAGCCCTCCAAGTGTAAGATCAGCTAATCAACTAGCCAAGTATAAGGTCGGTGGGAGTCCCCCCATTGCTTGCCTTAGATATTAATTATACTTGGTCAGATAAGCGAACGAAACCAATTAGAAACCACCTTCCTTCAGGCCCAATCATCCTTGAACCACTTTTTTAGACACCAGTCAAATTGACTAATCTTAACCTAGTTCAACTCTTAGGATTTCTTATCCTATTGAGCTCGAGCTCCTAGGGCTGATGTCTAATTGATTTTAAAATTAAAGGCTTAGGTCAATGCAGGATGCTAGTTGGTTGTTTGTGGGCCAAGAAAGGATGATAAAATCTCCACCTTATCTTGTTTAATTGTGTGTTTTCTTTAATTTAATTTAATATGATATGCAAGAAAAAAAAAATTCAATTAAAAGGTTCTATGCAATTTAAACTAGATGTATGTAACTAATTGAATTCTGAAAGACTTACCTTGACTTCAATAATCACCAGAATAAAAATAAAACTAATATGATGCATGCTCTAAATAGTTAGAATTTCTAATCTTATCATGAGACTTTTAATTAGATTTAAATAGATATTTTTTAAATTAATTTAAAAATAAAATAAATAAATAAATAAATAAAAAGGAAACAGGACTAAAGTTAGGATTGATCTCACCAAGATTAGATGCTTTCTTTCTTTTCTCTTCTTTTTTTCCTATAAAATAAATAAATAAAAAGTTAGTAAGCAATATTTAAAAAAATATTTATAATTAATTTATAAAAAATCAAAGAGATCAAAAATTTAATATTCATGCCTTCCATGGTAGTGGCATCAAAAACTTGGTAAGAGCATATTTGTCGAAATTATTTTTAATTTATTTAAAATAAATAAAAAAATTAAAATTAAAAATCAAAAATAGTCCCTAGCAATGGCACCAAAAACTTGATAGAAACATGATATTGTCGTTAAGACACCATGTTTATCAGTTTAATCCAACTTCTTAAAATAATTAAAAATACGTAGATAGCAGTGAGTCGGGCCGAATCCATAGGAAAGATAGTATTTTTAGATTTGAAATCTTTGATTTTTTAAAAAAAAAAAAAAAAAAGAATTTTGAAATTAAAAATAAAGTCAGAAAGCGAAAATTAAAGGATGCAGAAATTTAAACTTGGTACTAAGATCTACTAGTCAGATCTTAGCATCTACTTGCAATAAAATAAAAAGCAATAATTAAAATATAAAAATTAAATTGTAATAAAAATAAAGAGCATAAAAATAAATATTGCATTAATTAAAATTTTAAAATTTAAATACAAAAAATTTAAATAAAATAAAATAAAATAAAATAATCTGATCTCTGATCTTGGATCGGCATGGGTGGAAAGATGGTGTAGAATCCCAGTTTTTTCTCTCGACACCAGTTGCCTCGAAGCAGCCATTAACCTAGAGCCTGGCTTCACCCTATACCAAAGCTTCACCTTGATCAGAGATGTCGATTTCTAGAGGCCTGGGGTATTTTTTATAGAGCTAGGAGGGTTGGAGAGTTTTCTTCTAGGCAATATGGGACTAAGAAGCTCTTTGATCATCAAAATATGGAGAAATCCAAGTGAAAATTGAATTAAAAGGAGTTCTAAATGAATTCTATTGCTCTAGATGAAATTTGGTTGTCAATAGGAATCCAACGGACTAAAAATCATCAAAATCGGATGTGTATCAGCCCAACTCAGGTCAGATTAAATTTTGACTGTCTGATCGCATGTTGATGGAGAAAATCTAGCCGTTGGATCGATTTCTGATGTTTTAATCAAGTCGGGAGCTTCTCAGATCGTTGGATCTTCATCGATTGATTTTTTGGCCATTGGATCGTGCCAGATCGCTGATAGAATTTGAATCAAATCCGAAAATAACCACCATCATCCGATCTTGATCGCAATCAACCACAGCCATCCGATCGTGCAATTACTATTCCTATGAACTGCGTAGACCAGCTTCACCATACACCGCAACCAATTAGCACCTCCTGCTGTCGAGTGAAATATCCAAAATACCCTATGAGCCACGATGAATTTCTATGGACCGTTTAAGGGTCTAGGTCTGCCATATGTCGCTCTATGATTCATCAATTTCTACTGAGCTGACTATCCACGTCTGGATCATGGACCGGCTGGCAGCTTCTATGGCTAAATAGACTTTGACGGCTTGGCTTACGGAGTCAGCTGAGCCATTTTATTTTTTTATTTAATTTTTATTTATTTTATTTCTTTAGAAATTCATATCTTTTTTGTTTTAGCTTCGTTTTGCTTCAAACTTATTTCGTTATGATCAAAAAAATGAGCTCTTTCCATTAGTAATAAAATTTTATTTTTTAATTTTTATTATTTTTAATTAATTTTTTAATTAATAAAAATATGAATTTCTCAAAAATTATATATAAATTAATCATTAATTTTTAAAAATTAATATAATTTAATTAATAAATTAATACTTTTATTATTAAATTTATGGTACTTATCTAGTAACTATATGATTCTTCATATAAAAAAATTATTAAAATAAAATAGTTTTCAAATACTTCTCACTGAGTAACTGGGCCTCTTTGCCTAAGCAAGTATTGAGTTTTACATTAAAAGATGGGAAGAGAAAAGAAGCTCATTGTAAAGCTAGTCTTAACTCGTAGCCTGTTTGATTTGAGCTAGTAAGTTCGAGGGATATTCTATACCTAGTGCCCTAAAGCCAACTGGTTTGGAAGTTATTGACCCAAGACTCGCTACATGGATCAAATAGAAAGCTTAAGGGATTATGACACAAAATAGTAGTATAATATTAAAAAAAATAATAATAATAAATGAAAGACAGAAGTAATAATACACTTGTCCATATAAAAGTTTAGATGATTTAGAGATAAAGATGGAATAATTTAGAAAAAAATTAAAAAATATTAATATTTTTTATTTAATATTTTATTGATAAATATTAATATTTCAATGATGTTCATTTTGAAAACTGCTTAGATAAAATTCGAAACTCTAAATTTAAAAGGTATTTAAAACTAAATTCTTTCTATACTCAAGGATGAGCAAAGCTTAAGTTGGGGGTGTGATAAGTATCTTAAATTCATCTATAAAAGCATCAATTTATTAATTAATTTATATTTATTTTTAAAAATTAATAATCAATTTATACATATTTTTAAGAAATTAATATTTTTATTAATTAAAAAAATTAAAAAAATAATTAAAAAATAATAAGAATAAAAATAAAATATTATAATCAATAAAAAGAGCTTATTTTTTTATCACAACAAAATAAGTTTGAAGCAAATCGAAGCTAAAATGGGCTAGATATAAATTTTTTTAAAAAAATTAAAATAAAAAAAAAGATGGCTCAGTCGACTCTGCAAACGAAGCCACCAAGCTAAGCCAAGCCATCAAAGCTGACTCAGCCATAGAAGTCATTAGTCGGTTCACGATCTAGGCACCTAGATCGCCAGTTCAGCAATAACCGATGAATCATGGAGCGACACGTGATGGACCAAGACCCTTAAAAGATTTACAAAAAATCTGTCATGGCTCATAGGGCATTTTGGTCATTTCACTCGATGATAGAAGACACTGATTGGCTATGGTGTGCGGTGCAGCTGGTCCAAGCGATCTATAGGAACAGTAAAGGTGTGATCGGATGGATCCGATTAATTGCGGTCAAGATCGGATGGTGGAGGGAATTTTCTACTTTGATTCATCTTCAGACTTCATGCGGATCACCATCGGATGGCAGCGCTCAACACAGAAGATGATCCAATGATCCAAGAAGCTTTTGACTGGATTAAAACACCTAGAATGTGATCAGTGGTAAGATTTTCTCCATGAACACATGATCAATGGTCAGAATTTAATCTGACTTAATCTGGGTCGATACACATTCGATTTTGATGATTTTTGGTATGTTGGATTCCTATTAGACAACTAGATTTCACCAGACTTCACCAAATTCCTCTTAGAGTTGTTTTAATTCAAATTTTACATGGATTTTTTCCTATTTTGATGATTAAAAAGGCTCTTTGTCCTACATTGCCTAGATGAAAATCCTCCACTCCTCCTAGCTCTATAAAAAGGACCCCAGGCCTCTAGAAATCAATAAATCTGGTCAGAGAAAAGCCAAGGTATAGGATAGAAGCCAAGCTCAAGATATAAGATTGCTTCAAAGCTACAGTGCTGAGAAGAAGAGCCAGTCTTCTGCGCCATCTCCAGGCCTACGCTGATCTGCAATTTCCTTCTAGTTTTCTTTTTTCTTTCTTTTTTTCTTTAATTTTTTGTATTTAAATTTTGAATTTGTGTTTTAGTTTTAATAAAGAATGCTTTATTGCTCTTTTAAATTCTAGCTCTTTAAATTAATTATTCTTAATTGCTCTTTAATTTTATTATAAGTAGCCGCTAAGATCTAAACAGTGGATCTTAGTACAAAGTTTATTTTTGCATAATTTTAATTTTGCTTTTATTTATAAATCTATTTTTCAACTTTAATTTTCTATTCAAAAATCCTTCTTTTCTTTTCTTTCAAAAAAAATAAAAAATTTTAGAATTAAATCATTGCCTCTCTATGGATTCGACTCGACTCACTGCTCTCTCTTCATAATTTTTAATTAATTTAAAAAGTTGGATTTAAATTGATAAACACGATGTCTTAATGACAACATTGTGCTCTTATCAATATTTATTTAATAAAATGATATTAGTATTGAGAATAAGTTGAATTATTTCCATAGCTAAAACTAGAATAGACCATCCATCTCCAATATTCAGGAATCACTCATTATTCTCAAGTCTTCTACTAATTTGATGTCCTTGCAATGTATTGCAAGTATAGACTGAACTTTTGGTATCCAATACCCAAGTAGAAGTATCATAGATAAAGAAATTATAAGATGTTATTATATAACATCCTTGATCAGCAACTACTTGCTCATCTTTCTTATTTAGACTGTTGGGGTCATGGGAATCACGACACTAAGGATAATTCCTCTTTCAATGCCCCAGATTCTTACAATGGAAGCACTCTGCCTGATCTAGGTTATTCTTAGACCTTATGGTTAAATTGAGCATAGAGACCCTAGCATGAACCACTTCGTGCTGCTGAACAATATTCAACTTCTGATACTTATTATCGAAGTTGGGTCCCATAAGTTAATCACTATCTAATAGTGAATGGAGCAACTATGATTTGGGTTTAACTGCATAAAGGAGAACCAAAAGCCTAATTAGTAATTGATTCATTAAATCTAAAGATTTGGGCTCTAATCAAAAGATTTTTATTCAAATTGGTAGTCTCTACCTTCAATTCGAGGAATTACCCTAATTCCTTAGTGGGTACTAGAATTCACATAGACTACACATAAGTTCAACTATGGTTGGTCAACCCATGTACGTCTAAGGATAGATTCATAACCAATTATTTCTCTAAATAATTTTTAGTAATTTAATTTTGCCTTAGGTATCTTTTCAGTAGACTAGGGTCTCCACTGAAAGTCCTCGTTAGGTCCAACCATTAACATGATGATACTTGGTCCATCTAACTAATGAATGATTAAGCCCAACTATGGTTGGTCAATAATAAACACTCAAATTAGGTCACTAGAAGTACAAATTTAATTTAATTGCTCCTTATTTATTAAGAATTTGATGCTTTCTAATATACTTTACAGGTAATTAATAGTTTGGGCTCATATAATTCAAATTAGACTCAAATTGGCTCAAATTCAAGTGAACCAGGCAACCAGCTCTCATTCAACTATGAACACGACTTACTCATGAAGGGATGAGAAGCAACCTCTTCTTGATCAAGGGCCCAAAATTAAAGAAGAATTTTTACATGGATTCAAGTGTGAACACGACTTAAAGATCAAGGGCCTAGATTAAAACATAACCTTTTACATAGATCCAAGTGTGAATGCAACTTAAAGATCATAGGATGAGAAGCATGCTTCCTAATCCAATGGCCCATTTCTTGTTGCCTCTCCTTTTAATTAGTCCCATATGAAAAAAATAAAAAATCTACCTTCCTCCTACACCTATAAATAAAATCTAATGCCTGTACCAAGAAATATCTCTCTCCACACCATAACTCTTGTAGGAGCCCATGTGATAGGCGGGAATACCTACCCATAAAATTTTTATTCATCTTTTTTTCATTTTCTTCTATCCTTCCAACATACGAGAAAAAGAGTTAGCTAGAAAAAAATATGCTAGTGGAGAGTCTGTGTTTCTATTTATTTTTTTATTTCAACTCCAAGCTCTGTTAATGGCTTAGGAGTTCTTATTTTAGTAATCAAATTTTTATTCTAGCAATAAAGTTTTATTTTCTTTTAATCATCACTTGTGTAATTAAATTTATGCAATTTAATTTCAGCATATAGGATATTTAATTTTTATGCTTATTTACATTCTGTATCTATTTTATTTAGTTTTTCTTCAAATCATATCTAGCTAAGCAATCCACTACAATTTGCGATGAAACTAAACCATGATTAGAAACTCTTCTTAAGATTTTTTCTTGGCTTTATTTTTTTTAGTTCTTCCTTCAAGCTTCTTGCCACGAGACTTGATGGAATCATTGGATTTCAATCCCTTTATGGTTCATGCTTGATTTGATGCAAGAAGGATAATAGGTAGAAGGCTTTTAAACTTTTTAATTCCTTTTCTCTTCTTCCTACGAAAAATTTTGATGGATTATTATTCAGAGGCTCTTCATAGTCCATACTTGGACAACACAAGAGAAGTAGTTGAAAGAAAAGTTCTTTAATTAGGGTGAATGTTTGTCTATGCATTACACCATAATTAAGGAATATCATAAGAGAAATCTTAGAAAGGCTCTCTAAGTCATTGGTCTAGTGGATTCAAAAGTTTTAGATCTTTAGATTATTATTTTTTGAAATTAATTTACCATTTAGTAGTAAATATCAATTAATTTTTCAAAACTCTTGGTCAAAGCTCACCTGAGCAAGGATTTGAATGTAATTTAAATATAATTTCTTATGGGATCGACCCATATTCACTGGACGTGCTATTTTGTACACTGTGCGCTTGCGGTTAATTTCAAGACACATTAATTTTTTGGCACTATTGTCGAAGAATTGGCATGTTTTAAATTATGTTCTAAATTCTTGTTCTTTTTGCTTTTAGTTTAATTTTAGTCTGACCTTTCTACTTTTTTTTTATCTTGCATTGTAGAAAATTGGTGAGTGCTGGAAATCAGGTATCTAATCTAATCTTTTTGTTTTCTTTTAGCTTACTAATTTGATCTTAGTTCAGTATTATTTTTTTTTAATTAAAACTTATTTGTTCTTATTGGTTGTGCATAAGCATATCTAAACTACTTTAAGGGCACAAACCTAAATAAGATAAGGTGGAGATTTTATCATCCTTCCTTAGCCCACAAATAAGTTTCCTCATTTGCATTCACCCTAATCTTAAATAAAATCAATTAGACGTCAACCCTAGGGACATCCAAGCTCATTATGACAAGAGAACCCAAGAGTTGGATCGGGTTTAGGTTGGTTGGCCTGTCGGTGTCTAGGAAAGTGGTTTGTGGGACAACTGGGCCCGAAGAAAGATAGTTTTTAATTAATTCTATTTGCTTACCTAACAAATCTAATTGGTATCTTAGAAAAGCAATGGAGGAACTCCCATCGATCTTACACTTACCTGTTCGAATCAGTTAGTCAATTTTGAACTTGGAGTGCTTGAAGGCAACCTTGGTAATTAGGAGCTGTCTAGAATTAGGATAACCTAGGAGAGATAATTGCTTGATAAGTGTTTGAAAAATCAAAAAAAAAAATCTTAACTAATTCTTCTTCCTCTTCTCTTTTCTTTTAAAAAAAATTTAAAAATAATAATAATAAATATATAAAATAAAGAGAATTTTTTACTTTCTTCATGGAGAAAAATTTTGGGTCGACTAGTTAGAATTGACTCGATTCCTATGTCAAGTCTTAAAGTTCCTAAAATAGAAGAAACTAATCAACCCCAAACCCTTAAGGATTTATGTAACCCAATTGGATCTGTCCAGCCTTCTCGCATTAGGTTGCCCCAACTTATTGCAAATAATTTTGAAATTAAACCCCAAATAATTAATATGCTTCCAAAGTTCACTGGAATAGAGGATGTATATATATTCATTAGGGAATTTGAAGAGGCTTGTGCAACTATGAGGCTATGACAACTTTCTGATGATGAGATCAAGCTGAGACTAATCAATTTTGCCCTTAAGGATAATGCCAAAATATGGCTATACAGCTTGCCAAATCAATCTATCATGACCTAGGAGGGCTTTGTAAAAGTGTTCCTTAAAAAATACTTTCTCCATCATAAGACAGCTAGAATTAGAAATGAGATAAACCAATTTTACTAACTAGCTGCAAGTCATTCTAAAAGTATTTCGACCATTTAAAGAACCTCTTAACCCAATGCCCACACCATGGAATAGAGACCTAGAGGCTATGCCAAATAGTTTATGAGAGACTAGATTCAAATTTTAGAACCATGCTAGAGTCAATGTGCCAAGGTCAATTTATGTATAAAGAACCCAATGAGGCCTGTTAATTTCTAGAAGACCTAGCCGAGAATAGTCTACAATGGGAAATGACTAGAAAATCAGAAAGACCAATACCTTCAAGAGGTGAAATGTACCAAGTTCAAACCTTTCTAGCCATAGAGGCTAAAATTGCAACCCTAACACATAGGTTAGAGGCCTTAGAACTATAGAGAATTGCCAGTGTGAACCATGTGTTTGCATCTATGTGCAGCGGGTGCAGTATACCAAACCATATGCTTGAACACTATCCTCTCCTAATAAACCCAATAGAGAATGGGTGTGCACAGGTAAATACCACATACCAGAAACTAATGAACAGTCCTTTTGCACCCACATATAACCCAGGATGGAAGAATCATCCAAACTTCTCATGATCATAGAACCCAAATGTAGGCAGTCCTAGTTTCAACCAGCAAAACCTAAGGCCTAACCCTATGTTAAATAACCCACCAGGCTTCAATAATCTTGAAAAGAAACTTAGTTCTTTAAAGAAAAGTTTGGAAGTCCTAGCTAAATTCAATGCTGACACCAATGCTACATTGAGTAATTTCATGCAAACCATGGGTCAACTCTTAAATGCTAACACCCAGGCCATAGTCCATTTAGAAATGCAGATAGGTCAGCTAGCCTATACCATGAATGAGCGAGAATAAGGTAGGCTGCCTAGCCAACCCGAGCCCAACCCAAAAAACTAAAATGGTCCACGACCCCAACATGAAAATCAAGTCAATCAAGTGAATGCCATTCATACTTTAAGATCGGAGAAATGAGTGGATAACAAGGTAGGTACATCTGACAATAGAAAGGACTCATCTGTTGAATAATTTTATGAACAACCTATATTACAAACTCAAGCTCCTGAAACTGATAGTACATCCAGTCCTATACCCACACTAGAGCTTCTTTTCCAAATTGACTAAGGTCTAAAAAGAAATCAGAACATTTGGATAAAATGTTAGAGGTGTTTCAATAAGTTCAGATAAATATCCCTCTACTAGACATGAACCAGCAAGTACCGACCTATGCTAAATTTTTAAAAGACCTTTGCACCAAAAAGAGGACCACCAATGTACCCAAGAGAGCATTCTTAGCTGCAAGCGTGAGCTTTTACTTGTCAAGTCATGTGCCAATAAAATATAATGATCTAGGATCTTCGATAATTTCATATGTTATTGAAGTAACCAACATTAAGAAGGCCTTGCTAGACTTAGGGGCTAGTGTAAATATTTCATCCTATTCAGTTTATGAGCAATTAGGATTGGGAAAACTATAACTAATAGGGATCGCATTGTAATTAGTAGACCGATCTTATAGCATCCCTAAGAAAATGGTAGAAGATGTTTTAATCAACATTGGCAATTTTATCTTTCCTGCAGACTTCATCTTTTTAGAGATCGAACCAGTTTCAAATCCCAAGGGTCATATCCTAGTTATTTTAGGAAAACCTTTCTTAGCAACTGCTAATGTTGAAATCAACTGTAGAAATGAACTTATAAAGCTATCTTTCGAGAATATGACCATTGAGTTAAATATATTTAATCTGGAATAGGAATCTACCCAGCATGCTAATATAAATATAATCCAAGATGAAATTTATGAACCCATTGACATTAGCAATGAAGAAGTCAATCTGGAGTCAAGTATTTAGCTAAATCATGAACATGAAGACAACGATGAAATACCTATTGACCATAGGATTAGCCAAAGATGGGAGCCTCCCACTGAACCATTTATGAAAATGGCTAAACCATCATCCGAGCCATCAATAGAAGAGGCACCGAAATTAGAACTCAAACCCCTCCCCAAGCACCTTAAGTATACTTATTTAGGTCCTACAAAATCCTTGCTTGTAATTATTGCATCAAACCTAAATCATGAACAAGAGAAGGAGTTATTAGTAGTCCTGAGAAAGAATCAAAAAGTAATAGGCTGGACCATGGCTAACATTAAGGGAATAAGCTCCTCCAAAGTTTAACATAGGATACACCTGGAAGAAGGGACTAAACCAACTAGAGATACTCAGAGAAAACTCAATCTAGCTATGAAAGATGTAGTCAAGAAGGAGATTTTGAAGTTGCTTGTTAATCAAATAATTTACCCCATCTCAAACAGTTCTTGGGTAAGTCCGATTCAAGTGGTAACCAAAAAGTCTAGGGTAACAATCGTCCAGAATGAGAAAAACAAACTTATCCCGACTAGGATCCAAATGGGATGGAGGATCTCTATAGATTATAGAAAATTAAATATGGCAACAAGAAAAGATCATTTTTCTATACCATTTATTGATCAAATATTGAAAAATTTGCTGAATAAGAGTTCTACTATTTTCTTGATGGATACTTTAGCTATAACTAGCTCGCCATAGCCCCCGAAGATCAAGAAAATACTACATTCACCTATCCATTCATAACCCTTGCCTATAGGTGCTTGCCCTTTGGATTATGCAACACACCAGCAACCTTCTAAAGATGTATGATTAGCATTTTTTTTTATATGATTGAATAATTTCTCAAAATTTTTATGGATGATTTTTCTATCTTTGGTCCTACCTTCTCCAAATGTTTAGATCATTTGAGATATGTCCTAGAAAGATGTAAGAAGAAGCAATTAGTTCTTAATTGGGAGAAATGCCAATTCATGGCTAGAGAGGGCATAGTTCTTGGCCATGTAGTTTCACAAAAAGGAATTGAAGTAGACAAGACCAAAGTAGATCTAATTGCAAGTCTTCCACCACCCAAATCTTTTAAGAAAATCTATTCATTTTTAGGACATGCTAGATTCTATAGAAGGTTCATAGCCAATTTTAGCAAAGTAGCTCACCCGTTGACCAACTTGTTAGTAAAGAAAATAAAATTCGAGTTTACTCCTGAGTGCCTAGAATCATTGGAGTTTCTTAAAAAGGCACTTGTTTCAATTCCCATTATTTACCCACCTGTCTGGACTGTACCCTTTGAACTCATGTGCAAAGTATCTGATCATGCTGTAGGCGCAGTTCTAGATCAAAGAATTGATAAGCTGCCTAGAGTAATTTACTATGCTAGTAAAACCTTAAATGATGCACAGCTTAATTACACTACCACTAAAAAGGAGTTTCTAGCCATTGTCTTTGCCCTTGAAAAATTCAGATCCTATTTGGTTGGGTCCCACACCATTGTGTATACTAACCACTTAGCCATTAGACATCTCTTAGCAAAGAAAGATGCTAAGGCGCGCTTAATTCGATAGATCATGCTCCTTCAAGAATTTAACATAAAAATTAAGGACAAGAAAGGAATAAAAAATGCAGTAGCTGATCACTAATCCTGAATCATAGTCGCACCATCTAGTGAACCACCTATTAATGATTTTTTTTTTGATGAATAACACATGTCTATGTCCACTGAACCATGGTATGTTGATATTGTCAGCTACTTAGCCATTAGTAAAGTTCCTTCCCACTGGACCACTCAGGACAAGCACAAATTCTTCACTGAAGTGAAGTATTTTATTTGATATGACCCATACTTGTTCAAACATTGTCTGGATCAGATCAATAGGAGGTGTGTCCCGAACAATGAGATTAGAAGTATTTTATTTTTTTTGTCATGATCAAGCATGTGGTGGTCACTTCGCGTCCAAAAAAATAGCTGCAAAAGTCCTCCAATATGGATTTTATTGGCCCAATTTATTTAGAGATGCTCACAAGTACTATAGAAGTTATGCTCGATGCCAACAAATTGGTCGAATCACTAAGAGAAACATGATGCCACTTAATCCAATCTTGGTGGTCAAAATTTTTGATATTTAGGGGATTAATTTCATTGGACCATTTCCAAACTCCTTTGGAAATGAATATATTTTAGTAGCTATCGATTATGTCTCTAAGTGGGTAGAAGCTATTCCTTATAGATCAACAGATAGCAAATTGATCATTAAATTTCTCAAAAAAAATATTCTCTTCCATTTTGGTACACCTAGAGCAATCATTAGTGATCGGGGGACATATTTTTGCAACTGATCCTTTGCTAATTTAATGAAAAAATATAATGTCACCGATAAGTTGGCTACACCGTATCATCATCAAACTAATGGGCAAGTAGAAGTGTCCAACAGATAAATCAAACAGATCCTGGAGAAAACTATTAATGCCAATAGAAAGGATTGATCCTTGAAACTTGTAGATGCACTCTGGGCATACCATACTGCCTTTAAGACCAACCTAGGAATATCTCCTTACAGAATTGTATTTGGAAAACCTTGTCACTTGCCTATTGAGCTAGAACACAAAGCCATATGGGCCATTAAGAAATTAAATATGGACTTGGACGTAGCCGAAAACTATAGAAAGCTTTAGATTAATGAATTAGAAGAACTTAGAAATGAAGCTTATGAAAATGTCAGGGTATACAAGGAACAAACAAAAGTTTTTCATGATCAAGAAATTCTTTGAAAATCTTTTACTCCTAGATAGAAAATTTTTTTGTATAATTCTAGATTACACCTATTCCCTAGAACATTGAAATCTAGATGGATAGGACCATTTTTAGTTAAAGAAGTTTTCTCACATGGAGCTATAGAAATTGAAAACCCAAGCAATGGTGCTGTGTTTAAAGTGAATGGTCAACGATTAAAACCATTCTTAGAATTATCCACTGAAGTTATTGAGGAAGCAATGGTTCTCTATGAACCAACATATCTCGATTGATCTATTTTCTAAGTTTAGTCTGGCTGAAGACTATAAACTTAACGCTCTTGGGAGGCAACCCAGATCCTTGCATTTTAATTTTTTTTTTTAGTTTGTTTAGATTTTACTTCGGTCAATGTCGAATAAGTTGGAGGAATGAACCAAAAAGAATATATGAAGATACCTGCTAAACCATGGACACATCAAATCATATGTATTCCTTTTTTTTTACCTATTGGATTTTTATTTTCCATACCTCATTGAAGTCACTATAGAATAAGTTGGAGGGTGAGAGATGAACTTTGAACTTTACTTTAATCCTTCGTATGTACAAATTTATTGATATCCATATTCTTATTATGCTTCAGACTTGAGTAACATTAGACATTTTAGCAGCATGTGATGCACACTTTAGAAAAATTGAGAAGTATCGAGGGACTGCATATTGATACTATTCAATAGAAGATTGAGTCTAGAATAAAAAAATATTTTTAAGCATTTCTAGCCTTTTCTACTAATATCTAAAGAAAATCGATCTCTTATGGATATAACTAAGAAATGTTGATGCATATACTTTCATCAAAAAAAAAATATTGATTTTTTACTGAGTAATCGGGTCTTGTTGCCTAAGTAAATAATGATATTCACGTCAAAAAGTGGGCAATGTTAAAAAAAAAATAATCATACAGTCAAGTCACAACCCATAGCCTGTTTGACTTGAGTCAGTAAGCCCGAGGGATATTTTACACCTAATGCCATAAAGCCAACTTGTTTGGGAGTCATTGGCCTAACACTCGCTATAAGGGTTAAATAAAAAGCTTAAGTAGTTAAGACATTGCACAGACTATATTTTATCTAAAAAAAAAAAAGAAGGAATGGATGTGCGAATGCAAAACCACTAGCCCAGCTTAGAGTTAGACGATCCAAGGATAAAAGTAAGAGTGGATTTAAAAAAAAAGCTTTTATAAATTTTACTTTTTTCTCAACTATTCTATCGGATAGCCTTAATATCCCAATGATATACTTTGATCATTTCTATGTGGATATCATTTATTTCTAAAATTGTTAAATGAATACTCATGTTGAAGAAAGTCAGCATTTTATATCAATATTTTTTTTACTCGAGGATGAGTAAAGTTTAAGTTGGAAGGTATGATAAACACTCAAATTAAATCACTAAAGGTATAAATTTTATTTAATTACTTCTTTTTTTTTAAGAATTTGATGCTTTCTAATATACTTTATAGGTAATTAAGAGTTTGGTCTCATACAATTCAAATTAGACTCAAATTGGCTCAAATTCAAGTGAACCAGGCAACCAATTCCCATTCAAGTGTGAATGCGATTTACTAATGAAGGGATGAGAAGCAACCTCCTCTTGATCAAGGGCTCAGAATTAAAGAAGACATTTTATATGAATTGAAATGTGAGTACGTCTTAAAGATCAAGGGCCTAGATTAAAAGATAACCTTTCACATAGATCAAAGTATGAACGCAACTTAAAGATTAATGGATGAGAAGCAAGCTCCCTAATCCAATGGCCCATTTCTTGTTGCCTCTCCTTTTAATTAGTCCCACATGAAAAAAATAAAAAATGTACCTCCTCCTGCACCCATAAATAAAATCCAATGCCTCTACCAAAAGATATCTATCTCTCCACACCACAACACTTATAGGGTCCCATGTGACAAGCGGGAATACCTATCCACAAAATTTTTATTCATCTTTTTTTCACTTTCTTCCATCCTTTTAACATACGAGAAGGAGAGTTAGCCTGATAAAAGTATGCCAGTGGAGAGTCTGTATTTTTATTTATTTTCTTATTTCAACTCTAAATCCTATTAATGGCTTAGGAGTTAGTTCTTATTTTAGTTATCAAATTTTTATTCCAGTAATAAAGTTTTATTTTCTTTTAATCATCTCTTGTGTAATTTAATTTTTGCATTTTAATTTCAGTATATAGGATAGTTTAATTTTTATGCTTATTTACTTTCTACATCTATTTTATTTACTGTAATTTTAATTTTTAGCAATTAGTGTAATATTTTTTTCTTAATTAAATTCATAGTTTTTCTTCAAATCATGTCTAGCTAAGCAATCCACTAGGGTTTGCGATGAAGCTAAACTATGATTAAAAACTCTTCTTAAGATTTCTTCTTGGCTTTATATTTTTAGTTCTTCTACCATCAAGCTTCTTGCCAAGAGACTTGATGGACTATCATTGAGTTTCAATTCCTTTATAGTTCATGCTTGATTCAGTGTAAGAAGGATAATAGGTAGAAGGCTTTTAATCTTTTTAATTTCTTTTCTTTTCTTTCTATAAAAAATTTTGATGAATTATTGTTAGATCAGAGTTCCTTCATAGTCCATACTTGGATAACACAAGAGAAGCAATTGAAAGAAAAGTTCTTTAATTAGGGTGAATGTTTATCTATACATTATACCTTAATTAAGGTACATCATAAGAAAAATCTTAGAAAGACTCTCTAAGTCATTGATCTCGTGGATTCAAAAGTCCTAGATCTTTAGATTATTATTTTCTAAAATTAATTTACTATTTAGTAGTAAGTATCGATCAATTTTTCAGAACTCTTTATTAAAGCTCACCTGAGCAAGAATTTGAACATAATTTAAATATAATTTCTCATGGGATTCAACCATACTCGTTGGATGTGCTACTTTACACACCATGCACTTACGGTTAATTTTCAGACATAGAGAGAAAAGAAAAAAATTAAAATGATTAAAAGCCTTCTACCTATTATACTTCTTGCACTGAATCAAGCATGAAATATAAAGAGATTGAAACCTGATGATAGTCCATCAAGTCTCTTGGCAAGAAGCATGAAGCAAGAAGAACTAAAAAAATAAAGCCAAGAAAAAATCTTAAGAAGAGCTTCTAATCATGTTTTAGCTTCACCACAAACCCCAATGAATTACTTAGCTAGACATGATTTGAAGAAAAACTATAAATCTGATTAAGAAAATAAAATATTATACTAATTACTGTAAATTAAAATTACAACAAATAAAATAGATGCAAAAAGTAAATAAGCATAAAAATTAAACTATCCTATATGCTGAAATTAAATTGCATAAATTAAATTACAAAAGTGATAATTAAAAAAAAATAAAATTTTATTGCTGGAATAAAAATTTGATTAGTAAAATAAGAACTAACTTCTAAGCCATTAACAGGGCTTGGAGTTAAAATAAGAAAATAAATAGAAACATAGACACTCCACTGGCATACCTTTTCCTAGCTAACTCTCCTTCTTATATGTTGGAAGAGTGAAAGAAAGTAAAATAAAGATCAATAAAAATATTATGGATAGTGTTAGATATATGTGCCTTAGAAGCCCAAATTGACTGACACTTGTAATACACTTCTAGGGGCAAAATTATAATTTTAACTAAAATTAATAAAATGGGTTATTTTCTATCACATATGTGCATTTAGTGTCTGTGATACATCCTTTGAGTTAATGGTAATGATAATTCATATTTTTAAGAGTTGAAAATTTAAGACATGAATAATCATTATTAACTCATAAAATACTTCCTACCATAGGATCATCACGAGGATGGTGATTGATCCAGAAGATTGGTATACAATCGCTTCTCTTTAGTAGATGAGTCTTGAGTCTACGGTGTGGAGACACCGGAGCGAGAGTACAGGTACTCGTTAGAGAACGAGGGCACTGAGCGTGACCACCTCGAGTAGTCATTAGGAAGTCTACCTTCTCGTCAATGACTGACTCGATGCTGCAGTAGTGTGTCTGGTTCTTTGACCTGAGATGCATCGGACAGTTCACCTTGAGGGTGTTATAGTTTGACTACACCATTACTCGGATCTCCTAGCCATATGGAACCCTGAGGTGTATGTTGGCTATAGCATGTTCATTGTAGGAACTGGATTGCATCAAGATGGAATCTATCTACCTCGGTGGTAGAGGAGCAGCCCTATGATGATCATGAGAATCAAGTCCAGAAGTCCATGGCCATGGCAGAGTGAAATAATAGAAAGAGTTTCTATTTAGATTTTCACATTCGGACTTCGAATCGAATGATTACATCATATGACAGAGACTAGGGTTTGACGAGTTCACCTTAACCCTAATCTGATCGGGGCTCAAGATAGAAGAACTTAATCACACAGGTAGCTGCACCAAGAGGTTCGCATTCAGCTCTGATGGGTTGCCACCATATACTGCTAGGTGTCACTGGTGGATTTTGGGAGCAATTAGAATGATTTAGATGATCGATCATTCTAGCTGTTCGAATCAGAAGAGTTCTGATCCATCGAAAGGAGTTTCGATGATGATGTCGATGATAGAGATCATGACATATCCCATTACCATACAGAACTGAACCTAACTGGGTCACACAAACAAGGGTTTGAATCTGGTGATCATCAATTGAACTGATCTAGTTCAATTGATCTGAATGAGATTCAATTAGGTTCAAGGAAATCGTGCTAGCACTCGATTGAACCTAACGTTCTTCTTTTACTATCATAAATAAGTTGTCCTGACTGAGCCAAAGGAGTTTGTGCTCAATCAGAGGCCTTCATATGGTCTGACTGGAGGTTGTCCAAGTCAGAAAAGGTTGTCTTATTTTGTAAGACATTACCTGCCATTTTTGGTCACCTGCCATTTCTTTCGTTCTTTGACTTTGGTCAAAAGTCTGACCTTTGACTGGTCAAATGTTGACCATTGACACTTTGACTTTTGACCACATGTCATGCACCTATTGGAGAGCTGGTGGGGGCCTGTCCCCCTGCCAGAACCTGGCAAGGAGGAGGGCGCACGCCACCCTTGGCGTGTGCCCAAGTTGGAGGCGCCTAGGAGTCCTTGTTGGACAAGGACTCCATCTCCTTTTTGGATTCCAATTAGAGTTCTCCTAAGAACCAAGTTTGACTGGTCTTAGGCACCCTCTAAGGAGGAATCCAGGGGACTCTATTCCACCAATCAGATTTAGATCTGATTTCACAAAGGGTTGTGATTGGTTGGGAAGAAGAGGAGTTGGATCACAGCTTAGTCTATAAATAAGACCCTGCGCCCAACTCAGATTCTTGAAATCAAGAAAAGAATTTCCCATGCCCCAAGGCTGCCTCTCCCTTCCTTCCTCCATGCCAAGTTCTCTTCTCCCTCTCCTCTCCACGTCCAAAAGAGTTTTGGATCTTGGTTGGTGCAATTCCAGATCAAAGAAAGGCGATCAGAAAGCTAGAAGGCTGCGCTGCTGCAAAGGACGACTGCTGATCTTCAAAAGGAGTTTTGAAGATCCTCCAGATCAGATCCAGATCTAATTTTTGGAGATGTGATAGAGAAGAAGAGGATCTCCAGATCCAAGCCTGAGTGGATACCGGTAGAGGCCAGGCACTTGCGTGGCTAGATCCAGAACCTTCCGCTGCTTACAGGATCATCAACAGGGATAATAGGATTACCCAAATCAAGGTAAATTAAATTTGATTTAATTTATTTAATTTTATTTTTATTATTAAAATAATAAGAATTAGATCTAAAATATTTCAAGATCTGATTAGATCAAAGAAAAAAAATTTTTGAAATATATCTCTTGATCTGATCAGATCTGAACGAACCTGGACCGGGAAAATCAGGATTTTCCCTTCAACTGGTATCAGAGCCAATGGTTCTAAAAGTATTTAGATCTGATTTTAAATTTATTTTAATTAAAAAATAAGTGATTTTAGATATCACATGAGATGTGATCAGATCTAAAATCAGAAAAAATTAAAATTAAATGATTTGGATCTAAGATTAGAAAATATGCATGACTAGTTCTAAAATAGAATAGTTCTATAGAATAGTCTTGCATGTTTTTGATTTAATCTGATTAAATCATATTTTAGATCTATTTATTTACTATTTTTTGATATTATAATTATTATAATAACATCTAAAAAATAGCAAATAAAAATTATTTAATTTTAAATATCATATGAGATATGATTGATGCATGTCTAGACTAGTTGTAGAATAGTTCTACATAATTGTCTAGATTAGAATTTATTTTGATTAGATCAATTTAAATCTAATTTTTTAGATTATTATGAGATAATTTAGATCTGAAAATATGCATGATTTGATACATGAGATGTATGCAAAATATGCCATGATTAGATCTAATTTGTATATGAGATATATGATATAGATCTAAAACTGTATTTTGTAGTATTACATGTTCCTGATTAAGGCGTTCCTCTTGGCCGTCCGGTCATAAGAACGAAGAAGGGTTTAAAGGCCCTCTCTCTTCCCATTCGATGGGGTGTTCTTATGATGTGTAGGGGTGCTGCGTGTTCGTCCTTAATCAGAAACCCAAAACTTACTTTCTGCAAAACCCTAGATCCTGAAACCCTAGGATTTATTGTGCATATTTTGTTTATGAACCCTACTTAATTAAGAATTAAGATTATGGAATATTAATTAGGTCTAAAATTGAGAATTTTCAGATCTAAGACATATTCATAATACTGGGTTCGGGCTTGGGTAGCTCAATTAGGTCTAAGCGGTTGATCAAACCGAATCAAGAGTTGGTTAGATGGGATCAACAATGCTTAAATTGACCAGCCTAATAGGATTAAGTCTGGGTCAAGATCGAGTCACGATCAAGCAAGACCTAATTAGGCTCAGAGGTTTAGAGTCTGGATTGTAGGCTAACCCAATTGGTTCTGACTCAACAATTTGGTGTCTAAGGTAAGTTTGGCACATACGACCGACTGGTTTTTAATTGGAAGCTACTCGACCTGAATGCATTCTTGTACGAGTTAATGGCATATTCCTTCCACCGGATCTCACTTACCTGGCCATATCTGTTGACACAGTTCTGATCTGAGGTGGTCAATAATCCGAGCTAACCCATGCCACTAGGTTAGTCATAATTGTTATGACTAATGACAAGTCTAGTTTAATGAGACCTGAATCAATTCTCCCTAAGAAAAGATTAAGTCTGAGGTCTTCCACCATTGTAGATGTGCGGGCCCTTCCCGGGGTTGATTGTTCTCGGCTGGATACAGTGGCTCAGTTGCACCGGGAAGATGCAACCATGTCTATTAGGCATTGGATGCTATGGGCTGGAGGATGAGTTGGGCTCAATATTCTGGATACGGTGAGAGACTCAATTAGGAATCCAGTCTATGCAAATGGTGGGTCTGACTTAACTAAGGAGTGGATCAATATTTCCGGATACGGTGAGATTCATGAATTAGAGACCAAGTTTGGGTGCACCATGATTAGAGAATCATTGAACAAGAGTTGTTCACTCATTGGCTAACCCATCACCAATAACTGTTAGGTGAGGTGATGAGTCAGTTGGTGAGACCGCACCACCCACTAGAAATCATTAATCATGGAGATTTTTCGCATCTCTACAGAGGGAGTGTAGGGATCCGAGAAAATAGTGGGAGCTAATTTGTTTAAAAATAAAATCCCTAAATAAATTGGTCAAGTCAATAATTACAGTATCTAACTAGAATCTTTGACTCTCTACAGGAAAATGTCTGCGTCCAACCCATTGGCACGTATCCTGGACACACATAGACTGACTGGACCCAATTATAAAGATTGGCTCAGGAACTACAAAATTATTTTGGGTTCAGAGAAGTTAACCCATGTTATTGGACCAGGACCCTCCCACCTTACCAGCCCGTCCATCCACTGAACAGAGAGCGTCTCTGGAAAAATGGATTAGACGAAGATAATAAGGCCAGATATTACATGTTGGGCTCGATGTCTGATGAGCTCCAGCGCCAACATGAAGATATCGGGACTGCTCGCCAAATGTTGGCTCACCTGCAGGAGATGTTTGGTGAACAGAGTCGCGCAGCCAAATATCAAGTCACGAAATGACTTTTTAAGGCTAAGATGCGTGATGGGCAGTCAGTCCAAGATCACTGTCTGACAATGATCAAGGACATGGAAGAGCTTGAGAAGCTCGGTGTGAAGTTGGACTTGGATCTGCAGAACGATATTATTCTGCAATCCTTGACTGATGCATATGGGCAATTCATCATGAATTACCACATGCATAAACTTCAAAATTCCTTGGCCGAATTAATGAATATGCTGGTTACCGCTGAGCTTTCTATGAAAGGTTCTAAAGGCTCAGTTCTTGCTATGGAACGGACTTCTTCCAAAAGAAAGTCTTATGGAAAGAAAAAGAAGTCTGTGAAAAAGCAAGAAGGTGGAAGGAGGATCAAAGAAGAAGAAGGCAGAAGCCGAAGAAGAAAGGCCGATGGCAAAGGAAAGTGTTTCCATTGCAACAGCGACGGCCATTGGAAGCGGAACTGCCCTACTTACCTGGCCACCCTGAAGAACAAGAAGGAAGGTCCTTCTGGAGGTATGCTCGTTATTGAGTCTAACCTTACGGTTTCTTCTGCATCCAGTTGGGTGCTTGACTCTGGTTCTAGTGCTCATCTGTGCACTTCCATGCAGGGTCTTGAGGATAGCAGGAGGCTGAGGGATGGAGACATGATCCTACGCATCGGTAATGGAGCAAGAGTTGCTGCAGTAGCCGTGGGAACATACCCTCTTCGATTACCATCTGGTTTAGACTTAGTTTTGAAAGACTGTTATTATGTGCCTGCAGCTAGCAGGAATTTGATTTCTGTTTCATGCTTAGCACTAGAAGGCTATGTGATTACCTTCTTTAAGGACCATTGTAACATTCTTTATGAAAGAAATAAAATTGCAAATGGTTTCCTTATTAATGGTCTTTATCAGCTACATATTGATGTACCTATTCTAACTATCGAGCAAAACGTGAATGCCAAACGACCTAGGGATAGTCCAAACGACAGATATCTATGGCACCTGAGATTAGGTCATATAGCAGAAGATAGGATCAACAAATTGGAGAAAAATGGGCTATTGAGTCCATTGACTTTCCGAGTCATATCCAACTTGTGAATCTTGTCTTCAAGGCAAAATGACTAAACTCCCTTTTGTTGGACATGGGGAGAGGGCCACAGATCTCCTTGCCCTAGTACATACTGATGTGTGCGGCCCATTTGATGTGCCGGCTAGAGGCAATTTTGTCTACTTCATTACCTTTATCGATGATCTGTCTAGGTATGGGTATGTGTATCTTATGAGACACAAGTCTGAAGCTTTTGAAAAGTTCAAAGAATTCAGACATGAAGTAGAAAAACAAACTGAAAAACCCATTAAGGTTCTTCGATCAGATCGAGGAGGTGAATACCTTAGCCGAGAATTCCTAGACTATCTCAAGGAAAAATGGCATAGTCTCTCAATGGACTCCACCAGGAACACCTCAACTCAACGGGAGTTTCAGAACGGAGAAATCGGACTCTATTGGATATGGTTCGATCCATGATGAGCTTCACAGACCTTCCTGATTTTTCTTTGGGGACACTCATTGTTAACTTCAATTTATCTACTGAATAGGGTTCCCTCTAAAACCGTTCCTACCACACCGTATGAGATATGGCACGGTAAGAAACCAAGTCTGAGTCATCTCAGAATTTGGGGTTGTCCGGCTCATGTCAAAAGACAACAAGCGGACAAGTTAGAGTTTAGGTCCTTTCAGAGCTCGATTCATAGGATATCCTAAAGAGTCATTAGGATACTATTTCTACATTCCAGAAGACCACAATGTGATTGTGAGTCGACATGCCATCTTTCTTGAAAAATAGTTTATTCAAGATAGCGGCATTGGAAAGCAGATTAAGCTTGATGAGAAAGTCTCACAAGTACAACGAGCTAAGGACCAATTGGAACCAAATCAGGTTGAGCCAATAAGAACACTACCTCCTCCACCTCGTAGATCGGAAAAGAGTTTTCCATCCCCCTGAAAGATACTTAGGTATTATTTCAGAGGAAGTAGAGGAAAATGTTCCTCGTAGGTAATGGTGCTCATGGTGATGATCCCAAAACCTACAACGAGGCGATATCAGATATCGACTCCGAGAAATGGCTAGAGGCAATGCAGTCAGAAATTGACTCGATGCACTCAAACCAAGTCTGGACCTTGGTAGATCCACCAGAAGGTATAGTACCTATTGGGTGTAAATGGATCTTCAAGAGAAAGATTGGTGCAGATGGGAATGTGGAGACATTCAAGGCTAGACTAGTGGCAAAAGGTTATAGTCAACGCGAAGGCATTGACTATCAGGATACCTTTTTCCCAGTGGCTATGCTAAAATCCATCCGCACATTGCTTGCCGTTGCAGCCTATTTCGATTATGAAATATGGCAAATGGACGTGAAAATGGCATTCTTAAATGGATATCTTGAGGAAGATATCTATATGGAACAGCCGCTAGGTTTCACATCCAGTGATACTGATCACAAGGTTTGCAAGCTGCAAAGGTCCATATATGGACTTAAGCAAGCATCTCGGAGCTGGAACACTCATTTCAATGATGTGATCAAAATAGTTTGGTTTCATCAAAAATGAAGAGGAACCATGTGTTCTTCAAAAAGGTCAGTGGGAGCGCTGTTGTCTTCCTCGTATTGTACGTGGATGACATCCTCCTTATTGGGAATGATATTCCCATGATGACAACAGTCAAATTATGGTTGTCCAAGGAATTCTCCATGAAAGACCTAGGTGAAGCATCCTTTATTCTAGGAATTAAGGTCTATAGGGATAGACCGAATAGGATGCTAGGACTTTCACAGAAGATGTACATAGAGGAAGTACTAAAGAGGTTTAGTATGGAAAACTCTAAGAGGGGATTAATACCCTTCAGACATGGTATTCATCTTTCCAAGAAGATGTGCCCTAGCACACCTGAGGAAATAGAATGCATGAGCAAGATCCCTTATGCTTCTGCAATAGGGAGCCTCATGTATGCCATGCTATGTACACGACCTGATATAGCCCATGCTGTGAGTGTCACAAGCAGATATCAGTCAAATCCAGGTGAAGAACACTGGACTTCTGTGAAATGTATCCTTAAGTACTTGAGAAGAACTAAGGATATGATGTTGGTCTTTGGTAACGGAGAACTCCAAGTCCAGGGATACACAGACTCGGATTTCATGTCCGATATAGATGATCGAAAGTCGACATCTGGGAGTCTGTTTGTGTGCAATGGTGGTGCTGTCAGCTGGAAGAGTTCCAAGCAAACCGTGATAGCAGATTCCACCATGGAAGCAGAATATATCGCTGCATCAGAGGCTGCGAAGGAAGCATTCTGGTACAAGAAGTTTGCTGCAGAAATTCGGAGTAATGCCATCAGATGCCATTCCTCTATACTGCGACAACAATGGCGCCATAGCCCTTGCTAAGGAGCCGAGGTCTCACCAGAAATCCAAGCACATTGAGCGGCGATACCACCTCATCCGCGATTACCTCGAGAAGGGTTACGTCGAGGTCAAGAGAGTCAACTCCACAGATAATGTGGCAGACCCACTTACAAAGCCGTTGGGCCAGCAGAAGATCGAAGCCCACCTTGAGAAGATGGGACTTAGACTTGTAGCCAATTGGCTTTAGGACAAGTGGGAGATTGTTAGATATATGTGCCCTAGAAGCCAGAATTGGCTGACACTTGTAATACACTTCTAGGGGCAAAATTATAATTTTGACTAAAATCAATAAAATGGGTTATTTTCTATCACATATGTGTATTTAGTGTCTGTGATACATCCTTTGAGTTAATGGTAATGATAATTCATATTTTCAAGAGTTGAAAATTTAAGACATGAATAATCATTATTAACTCATAAAATGCTCCCGACCATAGGATCATCACGAGGATGGTGATTGATCCGGAAGGTTGGTGTACAATCGCTTCTCTTTAGTAGATGAGTCTTGAGTCTATGGTGTGGAGACACCGGAGCGAGAGTACAGGTACTCGTTAGAGAACGAGGGCACTGAGCGTGACCACCTCGAGTAGTCATTAGGGAAGTCTACCTTCTCGTCAATGACTGACTCGATGCTGCAGTAGTGTGTCTGGTTCTTTGACCTGAGGTGCATCGGCAGTTCACCTTGAGGGTGTTATAGTTTGACTACACCATTACTCGGTCTCCTAGCCATATGGAACCCTGAGGTGTATGTTGGCTATAGCATGTTCATTGTAGGAACTGGATTGCATCAAGATGGAATCTATCTACCTCGGTGGTAGAGGAGCAGCCCTATGATGATCATGAGAATCAAGTCCAGAAGCCCATGGCCATGGCAGAGTGAAATAATAGAAAGAGTTTCTATTTAGGATTTTCACATTCGGACTTGAATCGAATGATTACATCATATGACAGAGACTAGGGTTTGACGAGTTCACCTTAACCCTAATCTGATCGGGGCTCAAGATAGAAGAACTTAATCACACAGGTAGCTGCACCAAGAGGTTCGCATTCAGCTCTGATGGGTTGCCACCATATACTGCTAGGTGTCACTGGTGGATTTTGGGAGCAATTAGAATGATTTAGATGATCGATCATTCTAGCTGTTCGAATCAGAAGAGTTCTGATCCATCGAAAGGAGTTTCGATGATGTCGATGATAGAGATCATGACATATCCCATTACCATACAGAACTGAACCTAACTGGGTCACACAAACAAGGGTTTGAATCTGGTGATCATCAATTGAACTGATCCTAGTTCAATTGATCTGAATGAGATTCAATTAGGTTCAAGAAAATCGTGCTAGCACTCGATTGAACCTAACGTTCTTCTTTTACTATCATAAATAGTTGTCCTGACTGAGCCAAAGGAGTTTGTGCTCAATCAGAGGCCTTCACTTGGTCTGACTGGAGCCTGTCCAAGGATCAGAAAAGGGTTGTCTTATTTTGTAAGACAATACCTACCATTTTTGGTCACCTACCATTTCTTGTCCTTTGACTTTGGTCAAAAGTTGACCTTTGACTGGTCAAATGTTGACCATTGACACTTTGACTTCTATCCACGTGTCACGCACCTATTGGAGAGCTGGTGGGGGCCTGTCCCCCTGCCAGAACCTGGCAAGGAGGAGGGCACATGCCACCCTTGGCGTGTGCCCAAGCTGGAGGCGCCCAGGAGTCCCTGTTGGACAGGGACTCCATCTCCCTTTTGGATTCTGATTAGACTTCTCCTAAGAACCAAGTTTGACTGGTCTTAGGCGCCATCTAAGGAGGAATCCAAGGGACTCTATTTCCACCAATCAGATTTAGATCTGATTTCACAAAGGGTTGTGATTGGTTGGGAAGAAGAGGAGTTGGATCACGCTTAGTCTATAAATAAGACCCTGCGCCCAACTCAAGAAGTATCTAAAATCTGAGAAAAGAGTTCTCCATGCCCCAAGGCTTCCTCCCTCTTTCTCCTCCATGCCATGTTCTACTTCTCCCTCTCCTCTCCATGTCCAAAAGGAATTTGGATCTTAGTTGGTGCAATCCAAACGAGAGAAAGGCGACAGAAAGCTAGAAGGCTGCACTGCTGCAAAGGACAACTGCTGATCTTCGAAAGGTGTTTTAAAGATCCTCCAAATCAAATTTAGATCTAATTTTTGGAGACATGATAGAGAAGAAGAGGATCTCTAGATCCAGCCTGAGTGGATATTGGTAGAGGCTAGGCACTTGCGTGGCTAGATCCAGAACCTTTCGCTGCTTACAAGATCATCAACAGGTAATAAGATTACCCTAAATCGAGGTAAATTAAATTTGATTTAATTTATTTAGATTTTATTTTTAATATTAGAATAATAAGGATCAGATCTAAAATATTCTAGATCTGATTAGGATCAAAGAGAAAAATTTTTGATATATATCTCTTAATGCGATCAGATATGAAATATCCTAGATTTGATTAGGATCAAAGAGAAAAATTTTTGATATATTTCTCTTAATCCGATGAGATCTGAACGAACCTGGTCTAGAAAATTAGGATTTCCCTTCAGATAGATATTCTCATCTGTCACACGGGCTCCTATAAGAGTTGTGGTGTGGAGAGATAGATATCTATTGGTAGTGGCATTGGGTTTTATTTATAGGTGTAGGAGGGAGGCAGATTTTTTATTTTTTCTATATGGGACTAATTAAAAGGAGAGACAACAAGAAATGGGCCATTAGATTAAAGAGCTTGCTTCTCATCCATTGATCTTTAAGTCACGTTTACACTTAGATCTATGTGAAAGGTTATCTTTTAATCTAAGTCCTTGATCTTTAAGTCGTGTTCACACTTGAATCCATGTAAAAGGTCTTCTTTAATTCTGGGCCCTTGATCAAGAGGAGGTTGCTTCTCATCCATTCATGAGTAAGTCACATTTATACTTGAATGGGAATTGGTTGCCTGGTTCACTTGAATTTGAGCTAATTTGAGTCTAATTTGAATTGTATGAGCCTAAACTCTTAATTACCTAAAAAGTATATTAGAAAGCATCAAATTCTTAATAAATAAGAAGTAATTAAATTAAATTTGTACTTTTAGTGACTTAATTTGAGTGTTTATCAGTCAACCTAACCATCATTAAGTGAGATGCATCCAAGAAATTATATTATGAATGATAATTCCATTAGCGGATAAGCCCCAGACCTATGGGCCTCCAATGATTATCCAACTAATGAACCAATTATCATCCACTTAATGGAAGGTTATGATCTAGTTATCACCATAACTAATTCATTTTAAGGACCTAATAATTTTAGAGGATTTAATTTTTAAAGAAGAGAAAAGGTTAGATGAACCTGCTTGTCATGATTATCCCACTGACTTCACCAAGTCAGCTTACGGGAGACCATTAATAGGCTGGTCAAGGAGCACCTAAATCAATCATACTGATTTACCTAGCTGACATAGATTAGTTCAAATAGTCAAATGATCCAATCAAAATATAATTTCACCAAGAGGCCATGTAAGTTTGATCAGTGGGAGGGTCTGCCAAAGCTTGCCTTAGACACCATAATAAATGGTCAGGTAAGCGAGCTGCCAATTAAGGATGATCGATCTAGTTTATCTTTGACATCAATTGGTTTAATTAGTTTCAATTAGATCAACCTAACAATTCGTGCTGGACCTCATAGGCAAGAATCAAGTCCATCTTGGATCTTGTTAAAGATATGGACTTGATCAACTATAACTATTGTAATTGATCTAGAGAATTCTTGACCTAATCTGAACAACAATTGATTAGATTTAGTCAATTCTCTAATTAAATCTATTTTTTAATCTAACCCTAGGTCTAACCCAATTAATGGATCTAATTCCTACTAACCCATTTAACCCAATGTGTTATGATTCGTGTCTTAGGATCTTTAATTTACAATCGTAGATCCTAATCAAACAACTTCTTAATTCCTAATTAAGTTTTGAAATGAGGGTTGGGGTTCGGCTTTTCAAAAATAATTTTTATGTTTATAACATATTTTTACAACATGGTTCTATCAACCAAGTTGCATGTTTGATTCATAATCAAAATGCAAGTAAAATAAATATGAATCTAGTTTAGATCTAACCTAAATAGGTTCATGTAATTGAAACAGTTTCAATACCAACCAATCATAAATCAACTTAAATAAAATCTAACATATTTATGATGATTAAAATTAGATTAAAATACTTTTAATCATATCATAAAATCTATTAGATCTAACCTAAAATTTTATGATCAATATTTTAGATTAGTACGTACTAGGATAATCTTTTCACTATAAGGGGTAAACCTTATAGCAGGATAACCTTATAGCAGTCCGTGCAATTTAAAAATTTTATTTTTAGATCTAAAACTATTTTAAATCTATTAAATCATAAATAAAATAAGATTAAATCTAATAAATTTATGATTAGAAATAGATCATCATGAACTAAGACAATCTTTTGACTGTAAGGGCTAAAACTTATGGTAGGATAACCTTATGGCAGCTCGAGAGATCTAAATTTTTTAATTTTAGATTTAATAATTAGATTATAAATTAGATGTAATATAATAAATAATCTAAATATGCTTAAAAAAATCATATAATAAGAACCTGACTTTGATACCAATTGAAGAAACTAGATCTAGGTGATAAGTGGTAAAAATATACTAATAAAAGTATTAAATTATAAAATAAATTAATTTATTTTATTAGAAATTGATACTTTTATTAATCTTATGTAGGAAAGAAGGCCACCAATGTGAAGATCTTATTTTTTTGATTCTGATGAAAAAAATTTCAGGCAAAACGAACTTCAAACGAGCCCAAAATCGAATTTCAAAAAAAAAAAAAAAAAAACCGCCGACGCAACGTCAGGATGACGTCAGCATTTTTCGCGGCGCACGATAGACCATCTGAAGGGTAATTTGGGAATTTCACAGCAAGAGGCGCGCTCTGATTGGTTGAAGAACGCGGCGGTCCACGCAACATCGGGCTCGCGCACGGTCCACGGAGGGCAATTTGGGAATTCTGGCTGATCCTAACGGGCGGTTTTCACTGAAGCTTGATCGGACGGACGAGAAGAAGGCGCTGATGGATGGCATCCGCAGCTCCCGATCGAGATCCAACGGCTGAGATTCATCCCGACGTTAAACTATAGATCTGAAGCCTTCTTTCAACGCGATCGGACGGCCCAGATTCGATCCAATGGATGATCCAACGGCTGATATTAAATCCGACTTGATCTGGGTTATTTTAAGGGCTTTTTGAGTGGTTTTTGGACCGTTTGATCAACATCGGATGGCCAGAATTATCCAGATCTTAATTTGAGTTGATTTAGGAGTCCTAAACCTAATTTTTGATGGATTTTGGGGGAATAAAACTCTTCATCTATAAAAAACCCAGTGTTGCCGTGAGAAAAAAATCAGAGAGAGATGGGGAATCAGAGAGGGAGAGACGGAAAGAGAGACAGGGAGAGAAAGAGAGAAATAGAAAGAGAGAAAGAGAGAGAAGAGAGAGAAGAGAGGAGAGTGATTTGTAAAAAAAAAAAAAAAATGAGAAAATCAAAAAGGTTTTTTTGATTTTTCTCCGACGATCAAGACATCGATCAAGGAGCCTCTTCTTCTTCGCCAAGTTCTCCACATCAAGAGCAGCAGACAATCAATTTCAGCAATCAAACAGTCTAATTTCTCTATGCTTTTTATTTTATTTGCTATTTTTGAATTTGTTATCATGAACTAAATTTTATTTTACTAAGGCTAAGGTGTAGCCACTCTTTTGATGCAATATTCAGTATGATTTATTTTTAAATTTTATTCATGAGGAGTATATAAATCTGATCTTAATGCTTTTAGATTACTGGCCATCTTCTAATTGATCTGATGAACATAGATGTTACGGACCAAGTACATCTATGTTAATGCTTCTTGATTATATACCTTGTATTATGAATCAAATTAGAATTCATATGCATGCGGGAATTTTAGTGCGCTTTGGACGCAGCGTATTTTAATTAGAGGGTTTCACAAAACCTAATGCATTAATATTTATTTAAATTACACCTGGACCAAAGGGTAATTAATAAATATTAATAGTTTTGCTATGCCTGGACCAAAGGGTAGTGAATAAATTAGGAGACTCCACCGTCACATGAAATAAAATTAATCTAAAAAAACTGAATATTGTATTGACTGAGTTGGTGAACCGATTGCCTTAGTAATCCATTGCTCTTGAATTTAAAACCCTAATAATTTACACTCTCTCTATTTAATTAAAAACTTTTAATTATTTTTTTTATTTTTTTTAATTTCTTATTCTCATAAATCGATCTTCTAAATAAAGCATAGGAAAGAGCTTTTCAGTACTTATTTTCCAATCCTCTAGGGACGATACTCTACTCATTCACTTTATTACTTGATCGACTGGTGCACTTGCCATAGCTATAAATTAGCACGCATCAAGTTTTTGGCACCGTTGCCGGGGATTGTGTCTAAAATAATATTAAAATTTTGATCCTAGCTTTACTTTAGAAATTTATTTTTAATTTTTATTATTAAAAAAAAAAATTTAGTGCATGACACGTACTGGACATAGTAACTTACTACCTTTAGATCCAGAAATTGAAAGAACCATTAGAAGACTACAACAAGAGAGAAACATGGCAGCTGAAGATCCTAACGACATCAATCTAGGAGTGGATATGGCGACTGAAGGACGGTATGAGGCTATTCGACCAATACATCATTCATTAAATGATTACATCATACCATCTGTAGCCGATGCAGCTTCGAGTATCAGAAGACCACCTGTACGAGGAAACAACTTCGAAATAAAGCTGGCGATGATCCAGATGATTCAATCAACTATCCAATTCAGTTGACACATGCATGATGCTCGAATGCCCGAGTCATATTTCTAATTTTCATGAACTTTGCGGATACTTTAAAATTAATGGGTGTCGATGATGCTATTAGAACTATGGTTATTTCCTTTCTCTTTATGGGATAAAGCTAAAAATTGGCTTCATTCTCTTCCTGCAGGTTCTATCACAACTTAGGATGTTCTAGCCCAAAAATTTTTGGCCAAGTACTTTCCACCTTCCAAAACTGCTAAGATGCGCAACGATATCACTTCTTTTATGCAGATGGACATGGAGACACTATATGAGGCTTGGGAGCATTTCAAGAAATTGCTGAGGAGATGTCAACATCATCAACTACCCGTATGGCTTCAGGAACAAACTTTCTATAATGATTTATCTCCTACTAATCGATCTATGATTGATGCAGCAGTAGGAGAAACTATTAATCAAAAA
Organism: Cocos nucifera; assembly: GCA_006176705.1. Lineage (NCBI taxonomy): Eukaryota > Viridiplantae > Streptophyta > Magnoliopsida > Arecales > Arecaceae > Cocos > Cocos nucifera. Next base: position 94,275 of record QRFJ01001357.1, read on the forward strand.
ATGGAGGAAGAAGCCTTCGATCTGATCGATGAGATGGCATCAAATAGCTATCAATGGCAGACAGAGTGCATGATACCAAAAAGACTAGCAACTATGCAAGGAGTTGATTGCGTGCCAACTTTACTAGCTGAAATTGCAGCCCTTAGAGCCGAAGTCAACAACTTAAAGGGAACAGCTATGCATATTCAGAGCATGACTTGTGATCTGTGTGGAGGAGGACACGATACGAGCAATTGCTAGACAGGTAATCCTTTTGCTAAAATAATTGATACAGCTAATTATATTGGTAATTTTTTTAGGTCGCAATAAAATAATCCCTACTCCAACACATACAATCAAGGATGGAGACAGCATCCAAATTTCTCATGGAGTAATCAAAATGCAGCACAACAACCACCCCCGAGATTCTAAGTACCTGAAAAGAAGTCCAACATGGAAGAGCTAATGGTTAAATTTATGCAAAACCAAGAAGCAACTATAAAAAATTTGGAAGCCAAACTTAGGCAAGACCAAACAACAGCAATTCGAAACTTGGAGATGCAAATAGGTCAAATGGCTAAGATAATCTCCGAGAGACCTCAAGGATCCTTGCCAAGCAACACGGAGACAAATCCAAGAGAGCAAGTCAATGCTATCACCCTAAAAAGTGGTACAAAGCTGGAGGAGCTACATTAGAAGAATGAGACTGAAGAGCCAACTACAAATAAGGAACCATCAACTCAAATTCGTCAATCACCAAAACAACCAGCAGATGGATGGTCTCCAGGTATACGGTTTGCTGAACCAAATGTGAAGCCCTACGTGCCGCCACTACCATTCCCAGGGAGACAAATACAGCATCCAGATAAGGAATTTTCTAACTTTTTCAAAATTTTAAAGAATTTACATATTAATATTCCTTTTGTAGATGCTATTACTCAAATGCCCAGGTATGCCAAGTTTCTCAAAAAAATCCTAAAAAAGAAAAAGCTGAAGGAGCATGAGAGAATAAATTTTGAATGAAGAATGCTCAGCATACTTTCAAAATAAATTACCACAGAAGTTAAAAGATCCAGGGTTTTACTATCCCTGCATTATTGGTGATTGTAGTTTTGATAAAGTTTTATGTGATTTAGGGAGCAAGCATTAGTCTCATGCCTTTTTCTATTTTTAAAAAATTGGGTCTAGGAGAAAACCGCCCTACCACTATTACTCTTCAATTAGCTGATAGATCATTAAATATCCAAGAGGTATAGTAGAGGATGTCTTGGTAAAGGTAAATAAGTTTATTTTCCCTATTGATTTTATTGTTCTTGATATGGAAGAAGATTATGATGTAGCCCTTATTCTAGGGAGACCCTTTTTAGCTACTGGAGGAGCTTTAATAGATGTTCAACAAGGAAAATTAATTCTTAGAGTCCAAGATGAACAAGTTACTTTTAATATTTTTAAAGATACTAAACATCCTGATGATAATCAAACTTATTTTTTAATTGACATTATTGACAATCCATTATATGAGAATTCTGTAGAAAATAGGTTTGAGACTATGAAAGCGAGCAATATCAAATTGAAAGAAGATTCGATCAAACATGAAAGTATTCCAATTGAAGTGGCACCGGATTGATCCACTTTAGAACACAAAGAAAGTCAAGCTGAAGACTATAAATCAGAACTACTAGATAGGTTGTTTCTTTTCTTTTTAGTTTTGATTATTTTTCTTTTCTTTTATTTTTTGGTAATTTGTTGTTTCTATTTTACTGCGTTGGTGTGTATTTTCAATTTTGCAGAAAAATCAATGAGAACTCAAGCAAAATTTCAAAGCACCAAAGAACCAGACTGAATAAAATCAGGTGTATTCCTTCCTGTCCTTTATTACATCCTTTATTTTTCTTTCTCTTTTAAGACAATGTAGAACATAATAATAATAAAAAAAAAAAATCATGTGTCAGAAGAAAATCTTGAGCAAGATAAACTGGATAAGTGATAAAAGATAGAATTATTTGCTACTGAATGTAAAGAGTTAAAGAAGTAGATTATTTGGTCAACTTTTAGCAAGCCTACTTAGGTCAATAAAAGATTATTAGCACTTTTTATTGCACATGCACACTAACAAGGCAAAGTAGGTATTGATTATAAGTTCAACTGAGGATTCAATTATCACTGAAAATTGGTAATTAATATACATTCTAATCAAAGAAACTTGAATTTAAGGAAAGAGCTACCTGCCTATAAATAAAGTGCAAAAGACAGAGTATATGTGGATTGCCCAAAGCCTTGTAACTGGATCTCTGCACCTAGGTCAAGTATGGAAATTCATGTAAAATGGTGAAGGAAAGGCCAGGATGCTCGACATAGTAAAAAAAAAAAAAGGCAATGTGAAAGCTACCTTAATTCATGAGTATAAAATTGAGAATGTATAGAAAATCGACCAAAATAGGTGATAAAAGAGGATACTTTTGTTCTTCTAATTTAATACTGAAATGCTAAAGTTAGTCATCACGAATACAAGTGCTATAGATCTTTAATGTACTCTAAGAAAATTTTTAATTGTATTGACTAAAAAATTTGCTTCTGAAGCTCAATGCTTAGTTAGCAGTATTTTCTAAACTTTTTGACCTTTAATCCTAGATTTTATCTTTGTGATGGATAATCTTATTGAAATACGGTATTAAATAAAACATTACCAAGGGACTAGCAATGATTAAGTTGGAGGGTGTGATAAGTGGTAAAACTATACTAATAAAAATATTAAATTATAAAATAAATTAATTTATTTTATTAGAAATTAATACTTTTATTAATCTTATGTAGGAAAGAAGGCCACCAATGTCAAGATCTTATTTTTTTGATTCTGATAAAAAAAAATTAGGCAAAACGGACTTCAAATGAGCCCAGAATCGAATTTCAAAAAAAAAAAAAAAAAATCGCGACGCAACACTGTCGTTAGGATGACGTCAGCATTTTTTGCGACGCACGATGGACCATCTAAAGGGTATTTTGGGAATTTCACAGCAAGAGGCGCGCTCTGATTGGTTGAAGAACGCGGCGGTCTACGCAACACTGGGTTCGCGCATGGTCCACGGAAGGCAATTTGGGAATTCTGATTGATCTAACGGGCGGTTTTCACTGAAGCTTGATCGGATGGACGAGAAGAAGGTACTGATGGACGGCATTAGCAGCTCCCGGTCGAGATCCAATGGATGAGATTCATCCCGACGTAAAACTAGAGATCTGAAGGCTTCTTTCAACATGATCGGACAGCCCAGATTTGATCCAATGGCTGATCCAACGGCTGATATTAAATCCGGCTTGATCTAGGTTATTTTAAGAGCTTTTTGAGTGGTTTTTGGATCGTTTGATCAACATCGGACGGCCAGAATTATTCAGATCTTAATTTGAGTTGATTTAGGAGTCCTAAACCTAATTTTTGATGGATTTTGGGAGAATAAAACTCTTCATCTATAAAAAACCCAGTGTTGTCGTGAGAAAAAAATCAGAGAGAGATGGGGAATCAGAGAGGGAGAGACGGAAAGAGAGACAGGGAGAGAAAGAGAGAGAAGAGAGATAAGAGTGATTTATGAAAAATAATAAAAAAAAATTTTTTTTTGATTTTTCTTTGATGATCAAGACATCGATTAAGGAGCCTCTTCTTTTTCGCCAAGTTCTCCACATCAAGAGTAGCAGACAATCAATTTCAGCAATCAAACAGTCTAATTTCTCCATGCTTTTTATTTTATTTACGATTTTTGAATTTGTTATCATGAACTAAATTTTATTTTACTAAGGCTAAGGTGTAGCCACTCTTTTGATGCAATATTCAATATGATTTATTTTTAAATTTTATTCATGAGGAGTATATAAATCTGATCATAATGCTTTTAGATTACTGGCCATCTTCTAATTGATCTGATGAATATAGATGTTACGGACCAAGTACATCTATGTTAATGCTTCTTGATTATATACCTTGTATTATGAATCAAATTAGAATTCAAATGCATGTAGGAATTTTAGTGCGCTTTGGATGCAGTATATTTTAATTAGAGGGATTCACAAAACCTAATGCATTAATATTTATTTAAATTACACCTGGACAAAAGGATAATTAATAAATATTAATAGTTTTGCTATGCCTAGACCAAAGGGTAGTGAATAAATTAGGAGACTCCACTGTCACATGAAATAAAATTAATCTAAAAAAACTGAATATTGTATTGACTGAGTTAGTGAACCGATTGCCTTAGTAATCCATTGCTCTTGAATTTAAAACCCTAATAATTTACACTCTCTCTATTTAATTAAAAACTTTTAATTATTTTTTTTATTTTCTTTAATTTCTTATTCTCATAAATCGATCTTCTAAATAAAGCATAGGAAAGAGCTTTTCAATACTTATTTTTCAATCCTCTAGGGACGATACTCTACTCATTCACTTTATTACTTGATCTACTGGTGCACTTGCCATAGCTATAAATTAGCACGCATCACTAGGGTTTCACAGATAGATCTTGAAATATTTTCAAGATCAGATAGCGAAAGACATAAAGAAATTAAATATTTATTTAAATAAATATAAAAATATCCTAGATCTATGATTTATTACATGATCAAGGCATGATATTTGTTGGGGATAAACCTCGCTCCTGCCGAACTTTGGATTGGCACTTGGTCGAGAAGGATTCTCGATCATGGAAGAGCTTCAACAATGGCTTCGCTTGTCCCTGGGTTAATCGACCTTTAGTATGTCTGCCGATCTTTGGAACTGCTTGGATGAACTTTCTTCGGACTTCTCCTTCAGTCAAAATTCCTTCAGACTTCTCCTTCAGTCAAACTTCCTTTGGACTTCTCCTTCAGTCAGCTTCCTTTGGACTTCTCCTCCAGATGGACTTCTCCACCAGATGAACTTTCATTGAACTTCTCCTCCAGACGGACTTCTCCTTTAGTCAAACTTCCTCCGAACTTCTCCACTAGACGAACTTCCTCCAGACTTCTCCTCCAGATGGACTTCTTCTTCAGTCAAGCTTCCTCCGGACTTCTCCTCCAGATGGACTTATCCACCAGATGAACTTCCTTCAGACTTCTCCACCAAATGAAATTCCATCAAACTCTCTCTCCAGATGAATTTCTCCATCAGTCAAAATCCCTCTGAATTTCTTTCAGTCATCCGAAGGGCTTCTCGCAGTTGAACCTTCTCACTACTAATAGCGGTTCAGTCCAAACTTCAATAATTAAATCTTAACCACCTGCATGTCATGATAATGGATACTTCACGACAACAAACACTACACTCTATAACAAACTCCATGTGGTCTGAATGGCCCACTACTCTATAGTTGCAGTTATCACCATCAATTTATTATAGGCTCTGTCTATAAAAGAAACCCTCTAGATACATTTTCTTCAAGCTCTCTCCTCCATCTCGAAATATGGCTACTTTCTTTGTTGAGCATTCCATTTTTGTTGGTCGAAAGAGCTGACTTGACCATCGAAGGATCTTGTCGGAGCCACCCCTCCTTCGGTTTGGACTTTTTTTGCATGTCCCGATGGCAACCTCGGCATCTCCAGCTTTAGCCAGTTATAGCGTCAACTAGATTCTTCACCAACTGAATTGGCACTAGAGAAAGGGACCTCTTTCTTTTAAGATTTTATTATTCTTAAAGGAGCACTATAGAGATCTCTCTTCTTCTCCTTTGGAGTCCTTCTTTCCCAGTCGATCTCGTGAGGATACCTCCCTGGAAGGCCTCGACTCGATGGTCAACCACCTTCGTGATCAGATCTCATCCAGATCTGCACGCCCCTATCTCATCCTTGGCATCTCAAGCTCCACTGACAACAATGGTGGATGAGGAGCAATTCAACCTGCTGGTCAAGTATGTTAGAGGCCTCATTAAAGCAGTGCTGCCCATGCAGCAACAATAGCCTTTGATGCCTACCTTGCTAGAGTGGGCTGCACCGAAACCCTAGGATTCGATATGGGGATGACCGACTTGGGTGAGTCAATCGGTAACCTCTAGGAAAGAGAAGCAGAGGGTAAAGAGTCTCTGCTCCGATCATGATTCAACCCCTAGGGGGACCTTGCCCCCATTTAGCCAGAAGACTTTGAAGATCCATGATCGTTAGGATCTTCTAGATTGAAAACTACAAGAAATGAATCGACAAATCGAGAAACTCCACCATGCTCCTTCCTCTCATAGTAACGACATCTGCACTGAACCTCCTTTCTCTCAGCAAATCATGCAGGAACCAATCTCACCAAACTTCAAGCTCCCATAGTTCGAGAGCTACAATGGGACTGCTAATCTGGTTGTCCACCTAAAGGTCTTTCGAACAATGATGCTGCTCCATGGCATGCCAGACATCATTTTGTGCCGAGCTTTTCCATCTACTCTGAAGGAAGCTACTAGAAATTGATACTCGACCCTCAAGCTATGTACTATCTTTTCTTTTGATCAGATGAGCCATCAATTCATAGCTCACTTCATCAGCAGTCGACGTCTCCGAAGGGGAGTCCATTCAGGCTTAAATCAACCACTTCAATGCTGCTGCTCTGGAGGTCTAAAACTTGGATTAGTCTATTACAATGACCATACTAAAGGGCGATCTCTAGAAGAATGATCTACTATTCTTCTTGGAGAAGTACCTCAGAGATTTTGCTGATATGCTGGCTCGGGTTGATGGTTATGCCCGAACGGAAGAAGCCTTCAAGGCAAAGGATGAAAAGGTTGTGAGAGAGCGTTAGGCGGATGATTCAAGCAAACCCATGGTTGAAGAAAAGCCAAGCAAAGCTCGACCATGCTCTAGAACTCCTTCCAAGTGCAGACGAGCTTGAACTCCTCCTCGAGCTCATCTTTAGAGAAGCCCTGATCAAAGGGCATGATGGAACTCTCCCCCTAGAAGGTTCCCCACCTATGCACCCCTCAATGCTCCGAAGACTCAAGTCCTGATGGAGATCAAGGAGTAGCTACTGAGGTCAGAGAAGATGCGGTCACATCCCAATAAGCAAAATCCTAACAAGTACTGGCTCTACCATGGTGACCATGGTCATGATATTGAGGAATGCATCCAACTCCAAGATGAGATCGAGGAGCTCATCAGGCGAGACTGGCTTGATCGATTCCTGCGATGTTGGCCTAAAGTAAGGAAAGATCAGCCAAGAGCACTGCCCCAGCCCGAACCATCGAGGAGGGAAGAGCAATAAGGAGATCAACCATCCCTCAGCATCATCAACACCATTTCTAGGAGACTTCGATGGGGAGAGGCTAGTAGATTGGTGGGAGAAGCGAAGAGGTGGAGGACTGAAGAACCAATATCTTTCACTGATGAAGATGCACAAGGAGTTAAATTTTCGCATAGCGATGCAGTTGTAATCTCTATAAACATTGCTGACTATAATGTACACCATGTTCTGATAGATAATGAAAGCTCTATCGATGTTTTATTTTATGATGCTTTCTCTAAAATGTTTATACCTAATAACCACCTAGGATCTATGAATTCTTCATTGGTGGGTTTCACTGGCGATGCTGTGCTAGTTGAAGAAATAATAACACTAATTATGGCTGCAGGATAATACCCTAAATAGGCCAGAGTGCAAGTCGACTTTTTGGTGGTAAAAAATCTATCAGCTTACAATGCAATTCTCAACTAACTTGGTTTGAATGCACTTCAGATAATAGTATCCACTTATTATCTAAAGATGATGTTGTCAATTGATCATAAAATTAGGGTGGTTAGAGGAGATCAAGCTCTGGCAAGGCATTGCTACTCCATCGCCTTACAAAAAAGTGGCCAACCTGACCTTTGTCAAATTAGTGGGATGGATGTTCGTGATGACCTTACTGAGGAGTGGGGCAAACCCATGGAAGACCTGGTAGCTATCTTTCTAGATGATGGGAACACAGAACACATGGTGCAGATCAGCTCTAGCTTGGATGGAGAAGTTTGTAAGTAGCTCATTGCCTTCTTGCAAAAGAATGCCGATGCCTTTGCCTGGGTCCGCATAGACATGCCAGGAATGGACACCAAGGTCATGGAGCATCGGTTGGCTATTGATCCCAAATGCAGACCAGTGAAAGAAAATTTCAAAGCCATGCACCAAAAAGATAGAAGGCGATAGCAGAGGAAGTGGACAAACTCCTTAAAGCCGAGTTCATTCGACGTCAACTATTCAAGTTGGGTCTCCAATGTGGTCCTAGTCAAGAAGGCCAACGACAAATGAAGAATGTGCATAGACTTCAAAAAGCTGAACAAGGCCTATCCAAAAGATAGTTATCCTGTGCTCAGAATTGATCAACTAGTAGATGCAACTTTGGGCCATGAGCTTCTCACCTTCATGGATGCCTTCTCCGACTACAATCAATTCCGAATGGCATCAAAGGACGAGGAGAAAACTATTTTTATTACTAACCATGGTCTTTATTGTTATAGGATCTTGCCCTTCGGGATCAAAAATGCTAGCATGACATATCAGCATTTGGTCAATATGATTTTCAGAGAGTAGATCGATCGAAACCTAGAGGTCAACATAGACGACATACTTGTCAAGAGCCAAACTTTGATGAATCACATAGCCTACCTTGAAGAGACCTTCGACGCTTTTCGAAGATATAAGATGAAGTTGAATTCGACCAAGTTTGCCTTCGAAGTAACCTCAAGAAAATTTTGGGGTTTATGATCTCAAGACGGGGAATCGAGGCCAACCCAAAGAAGATCCGAGCCATCCAAAAAATGACTACTCCAAAATCAATAAAAGAAGTTCAGCGTCTAACCAAAAAAGTGGCATCTTTGAAACACTTTATCTCAAGGTTAGCTGAGCGGTGCATGCCTTTCTTCCAGGCCCTAAAGCAACTGAAGAACTTCTACTAGACTATGGAATGCCAACAAGCATTCGAGAAGCTCAAAAGCTACCTCAGCTCGCCTCCTCTGCTAGCTGAGTACAAACTTGAAGAAGGATTGTTTCTATACTTGGCAGTCTCTCCAATAGCCCTTCTGGTGGTTTTAGTCAAAGAAAAGATCAAAATATAGCGATCAGTCTACTATATAAGTCGAGTCTTGAGGGATGTAGAGACCAGGTATACTAAATTAGAAAAATTAACTTATGCTCTTTTGATTGCAACTAGGAGACTTCAGCCATACTTTTAGGGGCACACAATAATACTCCTCATTGATCAGCCAATCAAGATAGTTCTTCACTAAACAGATGCCTCTAAAAGAATCACAAAGTAGAAAATTGAGCTCACAGAGTTCGACATCAACTATCAACCTCGATCGTCAATCAAAGCTCAGATACTGACCGATTTTGTAGTTGAATGCAGGATCCCAGATGATGTTGAACTTGAGCAAAATGAGGCCAGCATTTTGGGGCTACAATCGAGCTTCCCCACAGAAAGAGCGGACCTTTCCGAAGATTTCTGGGCCCTATATGTGGATGGCTCCTCCAACACTTCCAATGCAGGAGCTAGACCAATCTTGGTCAATCCGAATGGGATTATTGCTGAGTATGCACTATGTTTTGAGTTTCTTGTAATGAACAACAGAGCAGAATGTGAAACTTTGATAGCAGGGCTGAAGATAGGAAAAGAACTATAAGCAAATCGGCTTGGAGCTTATAGTGATTTGCAGTTGATAGTGGAATAGGTCAGCGGCGATTATGAGGCTCGAGAGGAAAGTATGACCAAATACTTTGAGAAAGTGAAAAGCTTGACCCCGACATTCAATAGTTTCAATATCCAGCAGATCTCAAGGGTAGAAAATGCTAGAGCCGACCTTCTATCTAAATTGGCCACACCTGCCCCTAATGAACTTCGGAAGGAAGTATACTTTGAAGTAATGATATGCTCAAGTTTGGAAGAGCCACTGACTGCCATGTAGATTGACCATGAGTCCTACTGGATTGATTTGTTGATTGCTTATCTCAGAGGCAAAACTCTCTCTCATGATGCAAAGGTATCTCGAAAGTTGAGGAACCAGGCCTTTCGGTATGTACTTTACAAAGACAAACTATATAAGAGATCATATTCTTTACCGCTTTTAAGATGTCTTTGACCTTTCGAGGTTGATTTTGCATTATGAAAAGTGCATGAAGAAATCTATGGAAACCATCTGGGTGCTAGATTCCTATCTCACAAGCTGCTTCGGTAAGGTTATTATTGACCGACTATGCACCATGATTGCATCGAATATGTTAAAAAGTGCGACCGCTATCAAAGGAATGTAAATATACAAAGATAGCCAGCCTCTGAGCTTACCCCACTAAGTGTCCCTTGGCCATTTGCATAATGGGGAATGAATATACTTGGCCCTTTCTTGATGGCACTCAGACAATGGAAGTTTCTCTTAGTTGCCATCTACAACTTTACCAAATGGATCGAGGCTGAACCCCTGGCAAAGATTACTGAAGCCAAAGTACAAGACTTCGTCTGAAAGTCAATTGTTTGTAGATTTAGCCTATCCTGAACCCTTATTACAGACAATGGGCGATAATTTCCTGGGAGAAAGTTCACTGAGTTCTATGAAGATTTGAACATCTTTCATAACTTCACGTCAGTAGCTCATCCGCAAGCAAATAGTAAAGCAGAAGTGACTAACAGAACCATATTACAAGACATCAAGGCAGGGCTTGAAAGAGCAAGGGGGACTTAGGTGGATGAGCTTTACCATGTCCTATGGGCATACCAAACTACCTAGAAGTTGTCGACTGGAGAAATGCTATTCGCTCTAGCTTTCAGAATGGAAGCAGTCATCTCGATAGAGCTCAAGCTGCTATCGGTATGGGTTATAGCCTTCAGTGAGCAATGCAATTCGTAGGACCTCAGAGCAATCCTCGATCTGCTGGAGGAAAAATAAGAAGAAGCCCAAGTTTGGATGGCTCCTTATAGATGAAGAGTGGCCCGTTACTATAACTCCAAAGTCAAAGGCAAAATATTCAAAGTGGGAAACTTGGTACTTCGATGAGCAGTCATTTTACAACCTCAAAACCAAGGAAAGCTCGCTCCAAACTAGGATGATCCTTATTTAGTCAAAGAGATCGTCCGGCCTAAAACTTATTACTTGAAGGAGTTTGGAGTCACTAATCTCCCATGCCCTTGGAGCTTGGAGAACCTACGCATGTACTATCAATAATCTCATTTTAATAAAATTTTTTTATTTTAATATCTTCAATCTTGGTGCAAAACTATGATGACAGAAAATAGGCTCCCAAACTTTATCATTAGATGAAGTTAGCCTTGTTAGGAATAGATGGAGAACCTCATCCTAACATTGAGCTAAAATAAAGATCTTGGTTACTTAAGTCATGATGCGGGGAGAGATCCTTTCAGTGGTCCTTTTGTGCCTTTATAGTCCTATTAGGAATAGGTGAAGAACCTCATCCTACCATTAAGCTAAAGCGAAGATCTCAGTTACTTAACTAGGATGCAGGGAGAGGCTCTTTCAACGACCCTTTTGTGTTCCTATAGTCCTATTAGAAATAGGAGAAAAATCTTATCTTAACATTGAGCTAAAGTAAAGACCTCGATTACATAAGTCAGGATGAAGAGAGAAATCCTTTCAACAATCCTTTTGCATCCTATAGCCTTGCTAGGAACAGTAGGAGAATCTCCTCCTAGTAAGAGCAAAGAATGTCTCAACGACCTCATCCTAACATGGGTAAAAATCCCTAGTTGCTTAAAATGGAGGGAAAATACTATTTGATGCTCATCCTATTAAAAGAAAAGATAAAGAAAATAGAAGAATCGACAAACATCTAATCCTTGCTAGAGGACAATAGAAGAAAGTGCCATTTTATTAAAGTTAAGGATAGTTATAAAACGAGGGTCTATAAGATCAAGTACAAAATAGAAGGATGAGCAAAATCCTAAGAAGGATCTAGTTCCTCAGACTTCGGACTGCTAGCCAGTACTAAGGATTCCTTTAGAATGATGATCTCTTCTTCAAGTTCTTTCCTCCTTATCAAGTTATCGTAAAACATCCGGTCAGCCCGTTGGTAGTTCACCTCTAACTCTCGCAGCCCCTTCCTTAAAACCTTCGATTCGGCTTCTGCATCCTAAGTGGCTTGCTGCTCGCAAGTTAGTTGGATCTTCAGCTGCTAAACCTCGACCTTCTCCTTGCTCGATGGATTCAAAGAATTCACCAATGATCCTCCTCAAGGTTGCAACTTGCTCTAACTCCCTGCTCGATCCAGAACTATAGCTATCAGCGAGCTACTTTTGGAGTCAGACCACCTCACTCTCAGCAGCATGAAGCTTCTGCTCAAGTTTGGATATTCTTTCACTCCAACCCAATCAATAAGTATCATAAGTGAGCTTGGCATCGTGCAACTGCTTCTACAGCATGGAGAATTTCTTCGACCAATCCCACTCATAGCATGCTTTGTCAGAGGACCACCACAAACTTTCTTCTAACAATCGAATCTTCTCCTTGGCCGCTTTAAGCTCGACCTTGAGGGAGTTGATCTTTGCCGTTAATGCCCAAGACTTATTGCTGGCATTTTTCTTGAGTTTGGCAAGCTCCCTCTCGAAGACACCATTCCTAATGGCAAGAACTGCAGAATCTCGCAAGTGTAGCTTGCGAAGGCGGGTGACCTCAATTATTGCTTCTGAAGCATTCTTTTTGGATTTTTGAAGTTCATCTTTAGTTTTCTTTAAATTTTTTTTAGTTGATGATCTTCTTTCCTTAAATGTTTAAGGTTAGCCTTCAAAGGGATACCTTGAGGTAGTGGATTGTTATTGATAGGAGACTACATCCAATGCATGAAAAATATTCAAAAGCACTCGAAGGTATTGATAAAATGGAATTTACTTTCATTAATTAAAGTTCTTCGAGTACAAGGTAAAGTTAAAAAAAAAAAGAAAAGAAAAAAATACAACTATCAAGAACCCCTAACCTCGGGAGGAGAAACAAGAGAGGAGCTCAGCACTTTAGCAGCAGTCACAGACCCGAGAGTCGGTTCAACTGATTTGGAAGGAAGAGCAGCAGGGGAGCCTAGTGCTTCAGGGACAACCTTAGGCTCCAGCATGGATTCGGGCACCTCGATAGCAGGCTCGAAGGGCTCAAGGGCTGCTTCGACAGGATAAGGGTCGGCCGTAATAGCTAATGGTACAGTCTCTTTATGGGAGACGTCTCCATAAAGAAAATTGAGATCAAGTTCGGAGAACTTTCCAACCACTCGATCCTCACAGAGCTCATACCCCTTTTGAAAATTCTCTTAGCTGAAGGCAATATTCAGGTCCATCATTTCAGAGGAAATCATGAACTCCTCCATCGCTTGGACCTTTGTCTCCGAGATCTGCCTTGAGGTTTCATCCTTTAGCTCGGCAATCCTAATCTTGGCTTTTTCTTGCTCTCTTCCTCCAAAGCCAAAGCAGCATACGACATCACTAGAATGAACTCTCCCTTTCGAAGTGCCTCCTGAAGGACCCCAACCTCAGCCATCTTCTCCTCCAAGAGATGATCAGCTTTAGCGGTCCTCTCTCGAAGGTAGTCAACTTCAACCTGGAGGTTCTCCTGAACCCTTGATGACTCTAACTTCAAATGGTTCACCTTTTTGATGTATGCTTGCAATTGATGATCCGATTGCAAGGAGCAAATAGAGTTATACAGGCATTAGAGGGAAAAAGAAAGAAGAGATGTAGCGGTGCGATTACCTGAAGGAAGGTACCAAGGGAGTCCTAGGTGAGTTGGGCATCATCAAGGTCGACTATTTGATCTATGACCTCGGGTAAGGCAAACTTGTTGACTAGCTCTCATATGGTGTCTGCGATGCTGAAGGAGCCCTCTTCCAAGTGACCATTATCATTGGATCGACTAGGAGGAGCCTTGCATTGTACCTTCACAACGGTCGGCTTTTCTCTCTTTTTCTTCTCCTCTCCCCCTTCTCTCTTGATAGGACAATCTTTGGTGGGGGAAATCATAGACGTAGGAGGCACCGAACCCCCAGTGACATCAATCCTAGCAACAGAGAGAACCTTGGTAGGATGAGGGACTTCGGCACTCTCAATAGCTTTGAAAGTGGCAGCGGCACCGGAAGGAGCCATGGAGCTCGAGGTGGTAATCTTCACCCTCCTCAAACTCTCTCCTGATACTTTTTCCTTCCTTTTTCAGGCATGATGTCCTTTGGCAAGTCTGTCAATGGCTCAAACATCCATCTTTGCAACAAATAAGAGATCAAAATCAGCAACATCCACATACATACAAAATCCTATGAAAATTTGAAGCTTGCAGAAAAGCACTAGTCTGATCGAGGGGACTCAAACCCATGTTGAACAGAGTTTGATCCTTCAAGGGTTTGGGTAGAAGGGGAATCCAGTAATTTCTAAGTTTACTAACAGAGTCAAGATCACCCATATCTAAACTAGGAGCTCGATGGATTGACTCTCTAAAAAGACCCCAAGGAGGAAGTCCTAGCATTAAAGCTCGGCATGATACAAAAGAGAACCTCTCCTTCGAGTTGTGGATAGACGAAAGGACTCTTTTCAATAACCCCTTCTTGCTGAACTGGGGAGAAAAGTATGACCAGTTCTTTGCAGAAGGGTGGTGCTTGAAGGTATAGTTATTTCTGAAGAGGGAGATGGTTGGACGAACTTCAAAGAGAGAGGAATCCAATCAAAAATCTGAAGCAGTTCGGTACTACAGAGGCAAGCAAAATATTTAAGAAGCGAAAAAGAATAATTATAAAAGGTGGTAGAGGAAGCCTTAGTCCAGCACGAAGGATTTTTAGGTACAGACAAAATCGATCGGGTGGGGGAGAGCAAGCTCGGTCACTGGGTCCAGAAAGTTCTAGTTCGTACTTGGGAGGGACCCCGTACCAGATCTTAATCAGTGAAAGGTCATCTAAAGATAGAGAGCAAAGAATGGTACGAGGTATAAAGATTGAATGGGATACACTTCTGAGTTCGGTCTCCTGGAGTTGGGATTTTGAGAGGTTGGATCGAATGAACTCCAAGTATTAGATGATTGAGCGGTTTTAGAAGACATTAGATCAAACTCAATTATAGAAAAACCTCAAAATTCGAAGAAATTAAGACACAAAATTGATACAAAGAAATCTAAAAAATGAGATGCAAAATATCTAGAAATAATCAAGAGAACGATTTTGAAGCTAACCTAGTTAGGTCTAAAAGATTAGCGAGATGACTGGCACGGTAGGAAATGAACGAAAAAAATGCCAGCAAGCGAAAAAGTCGAAAGAAGGAATCGGAGTGCTCTCAGGCAGAAGGAAGAAAATAGTAGAAGGAAAGAGGAGTGTAAGGAAGAATGAGTCCTCAGGAGAAAGTGCCAGATCTAAATTTCTCATAGAGTCTGAAATAGTTATGATGGAAAGGCTCCTCTAGCTGATCTCCAATTAACGCATGTCCCACTCATTGCGATAGGCGACTGGCAATCGATAGAACCATAATTACACTATACTTGGGGCAGCATCTTAGTGGATGTTTTGAAATTTATCTTTTTGCATCACTTTGCAATTAAGGAGGCTTTGGTGCCAGTGTGATAAATGCCAAAACTTTCCATCCTACTAGTGCTAAATCTGGATGAAACTTCAATAATCGCCTATTCTGTACTCCCTTTCCTCGAATTTCGAACTCGAGAGTAGGAAGACTGTTGTTGGGGATAAACCCCACTCATGTCAAACTTTGGACCGATGCCTAATCGAGAAGGATTTTCAATCATGGAAGAGCTTCAACCATGGCTTTGCTTATCCCTGGGTTGATCGACCTTTAGTATGCCTGGCGATCTTTCGGACTGCTTGGACGAACTCCCTCCAGACTTCTCTTTAGGTCGAGCTTCCTCCAAACATTTCTTCTAGATGGACTTCTCCACCTGATGAACATCCTCCAAACTTCTCCTCTAGATGGATTTCTCCTTCGGTCAAGCTTCCTTTAGACTTCTCCTCTAGACGGACTTCTCCACCAGACGAACTTTCTTCAGACTTCTCCACAAGATGAACTTCCTTCGAACTCTCTCTCCAGATGGATTTCTTCATCAGTCGAACTTCCTCCAAATTTCTTACAGTCATTCAAAGGGCTTCTTTCAGTTGAACCTTTCTCACTACTAATAGCAGTTCAGTCCGAACTTCAATAATTAAGTCTCAACTGCCTGCATGTCACGATAATGGATGCATCGCGACAACATACACTACCCTCTATAACAAATCCCACGTGGCCTGAATGGCCCACTACTCAGTAGTTGCGATTGTCACCATCAGTTTGTTATAGGCTCCATCTATAAAAGGGACTCTCTAGATATATTTTCTTCAAGCTTTCTCCTTCATCTCGAAGCTCTGCTACTTTTTCTACTAAGCATTCCATTTCTATTAGCCGGAAGAACTGACTTGACCATCAGAGGGTCCTACCGGAGCAACCCCTCCTTTGATTTGGACTTCTTTTGCAGGTCCCGATGGTGACCTCGGCTTCTTCAGTTCCAACCAATTCTTGCATCAACTAGATTCTACACCAATAATATTAAATCAAAAATTAAAAACATAAAGAAAAGATTAACATATTGATCTCATCAACATGTTACAATACTACATCTAATTGAACTATTAAACCAATAGATCAGATCTATTACCTATTTAAGTTAGACATTCTAACTTTCTGATCTAGGCTTGAGGATGAAGTTGCAAGCTGCACAGGCATCCGGCCTCAAGGAGTCGTCCACACGAGCCCACGAGCACGATCAGAAATCTCGATGCAGGAAATCAGCACATTATGCTAATACAGTGCTGATCTTTCTTTGATGGTCGATCAGATGCCTCCTTCTTCTGGATTTGGATTCTTCCAAAGAGGAGAAGGTGGAGAAGAGGTTTCAAATCTAAGACTTTCTCAAAAAATGCAAGGAAGAAGGAAGGAAGATGATGAACACAACAATCCTGAAAGAAGACGCTCTTCTTCTTCTCTTTGCTCTCACCTAGACACCAAGTTTGGTGTTTATGGAACCCCAATGCCCAAAGATCCTCTCCCTCTGATTTTCACGCACCCCAAAGCACTCCTAAAAATATATATTCCATGAAAAAATAAAGTCAAAATTCATCCTAAATAAATAGGAATAAAAGAGTCCTTTTCTAGGTCAAAAGCTATACAAGAAAAGGTTAAACAGGGCAAGACAAGGGGCATCCAACTTTTGGGCATCTCCTCCAAAATATTTGAAATGGACCAACAAGGAAGGATGCACAAAAGATTCTTCTTTTACCATAGAATTCAAAGAAAGAATAGGAGAGGGGGCGGCAGCGTTTGGAAGGTAGTGTTTTGGTTTATAAGGATTCTATCTCATAGAATTCTAAATCAACTAACATCCCCTTTTGACTTGGTCCACCACCAAATTTTCATATAGGAAAGAGAGGAGAGGAAGGCATGCATGAGAATTCCTGGGATAAGGATTTTTGTCACACAAAAAAAAAAGGAGAAGGAGGGCGTGGGCGTGAGAGGCTTAGATATTGCAATGTGGAATCCTAGTCTTACTAGGATTTCATCTATGATTTGGTCAAAATGGTTTCTCAAACCAAATTAAACCAAAACCAAGTCAACCAAATTAAATTAGGTTCTAATTCAATTAATAATTTAATTAAATTAGATTAAATTAAATTTAATTTTAATTTAATTTTCTAATCAAATTAGGAAATTGGGTTGACCCAAGTCCTAGTTGAATTAGGACTAGTTTTCTCTTGCACTTGGCTTATCCAATAAGCCAATTGAACTTGATCCAATCAAGCCCAAACTAAAGCTAATTAAATTATATTTAATTAAACTTAATCTTATCCATTTGGCTTAATCAAATTAAGTCAATTGGCAATCAAATTGCTAATCGATCATCCTACAACACTTATGCTAGGTTAAACATCAATCGTATTGATCATTTAACTCCAAAAAGATTCTTAATCATTGATCAACCATCTGATCAGATTGTGAGCTCTAATGTATTAGATCTCATAGGTTTGAACCTAAGCCAATAGTATAGGATCAAATTTCTATATCAATCAAAGTCAATATCTAGCAATGCTACCCGATGGCTAGATAGGTCGAACGTGTAGAACAACAACCTTAGAACCCACACGGATATAGTTTTCATATAATTCATTTCTTTGACCAATATGCTCATAGAACACCTTAGAGTTCAATTGTCAACCCTGATCAGGTTGTCCACATTGTATTTCAAAATACCAAATCCATTTGATGGAATATCCTGGCTAAGGTTTTGTTATATTAAAATACAGTGATACATTATTCTCCAACACTTGGAGTGGTCAATTCCATCTTGATCATACTCTAACTTTGCAAATACTTAACTATGCCCAAAAGCCTTTCATTACTAAATTAGCCAAAGCATAGTGAGTTACTTGCAAGCTACTGAGGTGATCTCAGATCTAAAGGATACTTATACCTACATCCCATCAGAGACATTCTTGATAGTAGAATATTCTAAAGTTGGTCATGTTCAATGATGATGTACCCATACATCTCATCTATATTGAAAATTATGTCCTAAAGCCAATCATCAGTCTATTGATGGTTGAGTAATTTTTTAATTATAATTGATTTATTAATTAATAAAAATATTTTGGTATCTTTTTTATCATAAGTTTACATCTTCTAATGAACTTCATTGTTGTGATAAAGTTCTTAGGACTGTTTAGTTTCGATAAAGAGAGGATTTATCGATTAGTGCTTAAATTTATTCACGATCAAATGATAGGCTGTTAATTAGGACAACAGCATCTATCGAGCATAGGTCGCTATATGCCATATAGGTTGGTTGCCTCTTAATCAAGGAGTGTGGAGACACTGATATGGCATATAGGTGAGATGTATGGGTACATCATCATTTAACGTGACCAACTTTAGAGCATTCTACTATCGAGAATATCTCTGATGGGATATAAGTATAAATATCACTTAGACCTGAGATCAACTCAGTGACTTGCAAGCAAATTATAGTGCTTTGGTACTAGACTAACTAAATTTCTAATTTAGCAATGGAAGGCTTCTGGGCACAGTCAAGTACTTGCGAAGTTGGAGTGTGATCAAGATGAAATTGATCACTCCAAAAGTTGGAGAAGAATGTATCACTATATTTCAATATAGCAAAATCTTGGCCAGGATAATCCATCAGATGGATTTGATATTTTGAAATACAATGTAGACAATCTGATCAGAGTTAACAGTTGAACTTTGAGGTATCCTATGAGCATTGTGGTCAAGGGGATGAATTATGTGAAAAGTATATCCGCATGAGTTCTAAGGATGGTGTTCTACTCCTTTAACTTATCTGACCATCGGGTATCATTGCTAGATGGTCACTTTGATGGATATAAAAATTTATTTCTATACTAGTATCTTAAGTTTGGACCTATGAGATCACATACATTAGAGCTTATGATCTGATCGGATGGTTGATCAGTGATTAAAAATCATTCTAGGATTAAACAATCAATATGATTGGTGTTTAACCTAGTGGAAGTGTTAAAGGAGGATCGATTAGCAGTTGGATTGCTAATTGGCTTAATTTGATTAAGCCAATAGGCTAAAATTAAGTTTAATTAAATATGATTTAATTAGATTTGGTTTGGGCTTTATTGGATCAAGTTCAATTGATTTATTGGATAAGCCAAGTGCAAGGAAGAACTAGTCCTAGTCTAACTAGGACTCGGATTAACCCAATTTTCTAATTTGATTAAAAAATAAATCAAAATTAAATTAAATTTAATCTAATTTAATTAAATTCTTAAATGGGTTAGGGCCTTATTTAATTTGGTTGGTTTAATCTTGATTTTATTTATTTAAAAGATCTTGTTTGACCAAGTCAAAATAGGAGTCCTAGTGTGACTAGGACTTCCTATCACTTGCGCCACTTAATCCTCATGCCCCATGCCCTTTTTGTTTTCTTTCTTATGTGAAAATTCTCCACTCCCATGACTTCTCATGCTCTCTTTCTCTCCTCATTTTTTCATAAGATAATTTGTTGGAAGACCAAGTCAGAAGAGGAGTTAGTTTTGCTTAGGATTCTACAAGATAGAATCCTTGTTGACCAAAACACCTTTCCTTGAGTTCCATGACCTCTTTTAATTAATTATTCTCTTATTCTATAAAAATAATCTCCTTTTTTGTGTGCCTTTCCTTGCTGGTCCACACTAATAATTGTGGAGGAGGCACCCAAGAGTTGGGTGCTCCAATAACTTTCCGTATTTGGATATTCCTAGTCTAGGATTTTGATATAACTTGGACTCTTCTTTTTCTCTATTTATTGGATGAATTTTATTCTAATTTTTTCATAGAATATAGAGATTTTGGAGAGGTTTGGGCTGTGCAAAAATTAGAGGAGGAGGGTCCTTGGGCATGGGGGTTCCATAGGCACCAAACTAGGTGTCTAAGTGAGAGAAAAGAGAAGAAGAAGAAGGTCTACTTCTACGGCTGTTTTATTTTCAATCTCTCCTTTTTTTGAGTTTTTTCTAAGAGAGTCTTAGATCAGTAAGCTCTCATCTTTCTTCTCATATTTTGAAGAATCCAAATTTTGAAGAAGAAAATGTCGGATCGATCATCAAAGATGGATCAGCATAGTACTAGCATGCTATGCTAATTTCATGCATTGGACTTCAGATCAGAGATCGTAGGCTTGTGTGGACGACTCCTAGATACTGGACACGTGTATGGCTCCGAACTTCATTCTCAAGCTTGGATCAGTAAGTTAAAATGTCTAACTTATTTAGGTAATAGATCTGATTTATTAACTTTATACCTGCATTTGATATAGTGTAGATCTAGGTTAATTTGATCAACCTTTTACTTTCATATTTGATTTAAATTTTTGATTTATTATGTTTTCTTGATCATGTAATAGATCTAAGATCTAGATATTTATATGTATATTTAAATAAATATCTAATTTATTTATTTGCTGTAAGATCTTAAAAAAGTTTTCAAGATCTACCTGTAAAATCCTAAATCTGGTTCCTTCAATTGGTATTCGGTAAGGTTGTTATTACATGATTTTTATATATATTTAGATTATTTCTTAAATTAGATCTAATTTATAATCTAATTATTAAATCTAAAATTAAAAAAATATATTCAGATCTCAAGAACTACCATAAGGTTGTCCTACTGTATGGTTTACCCCTTACAGTGAATAGGTTATCTTAGTTCATGATGATCTGACTCTAATCATAAATTTATTAAATTTAATCAAATTTTATTTATAATTTATTAAATTTAAAATAATTTTAGATCTAAAATAAAATATTTTAGATTGTACGAACTGCCATAAGATTGTTCTATTGTAAGGTTTATCCCTTATAGTGAATAGGTTGTCTTAGTACATGCTGATCTAAAATATTGATCATAAAATTTTAAATTAGATCTAAAAAATTTTATGATCAGATTAAAAATATTTAATCTAATTTTAATCTTCATAAATATGTTAGATTTATTCTAGAAAGATTTATGATTGATTATTATTGAAACTATTTCAATTACATGAACCTATTTAGATTAGATCTAAAGTAGATTCATGTTTATGTTACTTGCATATTGATTATGAATCAAACATGGAACTTGGTTGATAGAACCATGTTGTAAAAATATTTTACAAACATGAAAGCTATTTTCCATAAGCCAAACCCCAAGCCTCAGCCCAAAACATAATTAAGAATTAAAAAATTATTTGATTTGGTTCTAGGATTATAAATTGAAGATCCTATGACATGAATCATAACACATTGGGTTAATGGGTTAGTGGAGATTAGGTCCATTAATTGGATTAGACCTAGGTTTAGATTAACGAATGGACTTAATTAGAGAATTGACTAAATCTAATCAATTGTTGTCTTAGATTAGGTCAAGGATTCTCTGGATCAATTGCAATAGTTGTAGTTGGTCGAGTTCTTATCTTTAACAAGACCCAAGATGGACTTGATTCTTAGCTACGCGGTCTAGCATCAACTATTAGGTTGATCTAATTGAAATTAATTAAACCAGTTGGTGTCTAAGGTAAACTAGAGTAGTGGTTTTTAATTGGCAGCTTGCTTGGCCATTTTTGATGGTGTCTAAGGCAAGCATGGTAGACCCTTCCATTGATCGAACTTACCTGGCCTCTTGGTGAGATTATGTTTTGATCAGATCGCTAAACTATTCGAGCTGACCCATGTTAGCTAATTAAATCAATTTGACTGATTTAGGTGCTCCTAGACCAGTCTATTAATGGTCTCCCTTAAGCTGACTTGGTGAAGTTAGTGGGATGATCATGACAAGATGGTTAATCTAACCTACTTGCTTCTATTAATTAAATCCTCTAAAATTATTAGATCTCTAAAATAAAATATTTATATGATAACTAAATCATAGCCTCCCATTAAAGTGGATGATAATGAATCCATCAATTGGATAATCATTGGAGGCCCAAAGGCCTGGTGCTTATCGATTGATAAAATTATCATTCATTATATGATCTCTTGAATACATGTTTCTAAATGGTGGTCAGGTGGACCAACCAAAATTAGGCCTGATCATTCATTAGTTGGATGGGCCAAGTATGGTCATGTTAAAGGTTGGACCTGACTGAAGCATTTTCTGAGAAGGCCAAAGCCAACTGATTAGGGCCTGGGGCAAAATTTAATTACTAAATATTATTTAGAGAGACAATTGATTATGAACCTACCCTTGGATGTACATGGGTTGGCCAACCAAAGTTGGGCTCATGTACAGTCTATGTGGATTCTAGTACCCACTAAGAAATTAGAAAAATTTCTTAAATTGGAGGTAAAGGCTATCAATTCGATTAGAAAAGTGGAAGAAACCTTTTGATTAATGTCCAAATCTTTAGGTTTAATGAATCAATTACTAATTGGGTTTTGGTTTTTCTTTATGCAGACATGGTCACTTCCCTATCGCTCCGATCATTATTGGATAATGATAAGTTGGTGGGATCCAACTTCGGTAGCTGGTACTGAAAGTTGAAGATTGTCCTAGAGCATGAATAGATCCTATATGTACTAACTGATCCTACACCTGAAGAGCCAGTTGTCAATGCACGTGGAACAGTCAGAGATACTTATCAGAAGTAGCTCAATGATCGAACCATGGTGCGCTACATTAGGCTGGCTATGATGAGCAATGAGTTCAGTCGTAGATTTGAGACAACTCAGTCAAATGAAATGTTCCAGGTGTTGGAGAATTCTTTTAGCACACCTGATGATGTTAAGAGGAACAAGACTAGTTGTGCCATTTTCAATGCTAGAACATGGGTTGGAGCCTCTGTCACTGATCATGTACTGTATATGATTGAGCTGATAGAGCGCTTGAGCAAACTCAACTTTCCCTTGCATGAACAACTTGAGAAAGATGCAATACTGAATTCGCTATCAAAGTCCTATATCTCTTTCTTACTCGTTATAGAATGACAAAGCCTGAAGTAAACTACCATGGCTTATTGAGGTTACTTCAGAACTTTAAGAAGGATCACTAGCTCCATAAAGAGTCGTTGAACTTAGTGGAAGGTTCATCTTCTGGTTCTCGACCTTTTAGGAAAGAAAAGAAGAACAAGAAGAAGAAAACAAAGAAGGTGCTAGTTCAGGCTGGAACATCAGTGCAGGGCCAGACCAGGAAGATCAAGTCTGAAAAGAGTCAAGTTGAATGCTTCTTTTGCAAGAAGCAAGGGCACTGAAAGAGGAACTATCCTCAGTACATTACCTCTCTAGATCCAAACAGACAGAGAAAGATGCAAGCTATTAGTGGACAAGGTATTTATATGATAACTCCTTGCAATTTTTTTATTTGAGATATTACTGACTGGGTAATGGATATCGATAGCCCTTACCATATTTGTAATTCATTGCAGGGGTTGCAGGTTAGTAGAAGATTCGAGCAAGGCGAGAGATTCCTAAACATTAGAGATGGAAGACCAGTTCCAGTTCTAGCTTTAGAAATTTTAAAATATGTATTTGAATCTCATACCGTTGTTTTTAGTGATTGTCATTTCTATCCTAGTTTTTTTTTAAATATCATTTCTATAGGCCTTTTGGCTACGAACAATTATGAAATTTCAATAAAAAAATTAGTTTGTAATGTCATTGTGAATGGTGTTACTACTTTCTGTGGATAATTGAATAATGGTCTATATATGTTGTCACAACCTGTTAATGTATTCTATTCTACTGGCAAGCATCCTAGATTAGATAGTGTATCAAATTCTACTTATGGCACTATAGGCTAGGTCATATAAACAAGAATAGGATAAACAGGTTGACTCAAGAGGGAATCCTCAAAGTCAATGATTGTGAATCACTTCCAACCTATGAGTTTTGTCTTCTTGATAAAATGACCAAGTCACCTTTTACTGAAAAAAATGCGAGAGCCAATGAGCTCTTAGGTTTAGTACATATTGATGTATGTGGATCAATGAGCACAAGTGCCAGAGGTAGATATGTCTACTTCATCACTTTCACAGATGATTTATCCAATTATGGAAATGTCTATCTGATGAAACATTAGTCGAATTCTTTTGAAAAGTTCAAACGATTCTAAAGTGAAGTAGAAAAATAAACTAGAAAGGGTATTAAAACTCTTCGATCTAATTGAGGAGGAGAATACCTATGGACATTAGTTGACCCACCTTAAGGGGTTAAACCCATTGGGTGTAAATGGATCTTCGAAAGGAAGAGGGGCGTAGATGGAAAGGTGAAGACCTATAAAGCCCATCTAGTTGTCAAGAGGTATTGTCAACATTATGGTATTGACTATGAGGAGACGTTCTCTCCTATGGCAATGCTCAAGTCCATCCGGATCATGCTTGCCATTGCTACCCATCTGGACAATGAGATTTAGCAGATGGATGTGAAAACAGCTTTTCTAAATGGAGAGCTGACCGAAGAGGTGTATATGATACAACCTGAAGGGTTCACATCCATAGTGAGTCCAAGGTGTGCAAGCTTGAGAGATCCATTTATGGATTGAAGCAGGCATCTCGGAGTTGGAACATGTATTTTGATAAAGTAATCAAAAGGTATGGCTTTGTTATAAATAGAGAAGAACCCTGCATTTAAAAATGGACAAATAATCTAGTAGTGGTATTCCTTATTTTGTATGTGGATGACATTATCTTAATCAAAAATGATATTTCTGTACTACAAAGAATAAAAATCTGATTGTCATCACAATTCTCCATGAAGGACTTAGGTGAAGCATCCTACATCCTAGGGATGAAGATCTATAGAGATAGATCTAAAAGGATGCTTAGTATATCTCAGTCCACATACATAGAAACTATGCTGAAAAGGTTCAGCAAGGAGAATTCTAGAAAGGGCTATCTCCCAATTGGCCAAGGAATTTCTATCTCTAAGAAGGATTGTCTGATAACTCTTGAAGAAAGAGAGCATATGAGTAGAATCCCATATGCTTCGACAGTGGGATCAATTATGTATGCAATGATATGTACGAGACCAGACGTAGCATACTCACTAGGGGTGGTGAGTAGGTACCAATCCGATCCTGGAGAAAATCACTGGAAGATGGTTAAAACCATCCTTAAGTATTTGAGAAATACTAAGGACCAGTGGTTGGTTTATGGTGAGTCAAATCTGAATCTTGTGAGGTTTATAGACTTCAACTTTCAATCTGACCATGATGATAGAAAAAGTTTGTTGAAATATATCTTTACTCTAAATGGTGGAGCCATCAGTTGAAAAAGTTTCAAACAGCATATAGTGGCTGACTCTGTTTGTGAAGCAGAGTACATGGCAGCATTAGATGCAGTAAAGAAAGCTATGTGGCTGAGAAAGTTCATCACCGAGCTTGGAGTAGCACCCTCCATTGATGATCCAGTTATGCTCTACTGTGACAGCACTGGCACCATAGCTTAAGCAAAAGATCCGAAGGCATACCTGCGGACAAAGCATATTCTGCGTTGCTTTTATTTGGTTCATGAAATCATGGATCGTGGTGACGTTGACCTTCAAAAGATCAATGAAAAAGAAGAACCTAGCCAACCCCTTCACTAAAGCCCTGGCAATCAAAGAGTTCGACAATCATAAGTTGAAGATGGGTATTAGATACTATGCCAAGTGGCTTTAGGACAAGTAGGAGTTGTTGAAAATTATATCCCAAAGTCAATCATCAGTCTATTGATGGTTGAGCTATTTTATAATTATAATTAATTTATTAATTAATAAAAATATTTTGGCATCTTTCTTATCATAAGTTTACATCTTCTAATGAACTCTATTATTGTGATGAATTCCTTAGGATTGTTTAGTTTCGATAAAGAGAGAATTTATCGATTAGTCCTTAAATTTGTTCATAACCAAATGATCGACTGTTAATTAGGATAATAGCGTCTATCAAGCATAGGTCGCTATATACCATATAGATTGGTTATACTCTTAACCAAGAATTATGGAGACACTGATATGACATATAAGTGAGATGTATGGGTACATCATCATTGAATGCGACTAACTCCAGAGCATTCTACTGTCGAGAATGTCTTTGATGTGATATAGGTATAAGTATCCCTTAGACCAAAGATTACCTCAGTAACTTGCAAGCAACTCACTGTACTTTAGTACCGGACTAACTAAATTTTTAATTCAACAATGGAAGGCTTTTAGGCACAGTCAAGTACTTGCGAAGTTGGAGTATGATCAAGATAGAATTAACCACTCCAAGAGTTGGAGAAGAATATATCACTATATTTCAATGTAGCAAAACCTTGGCCAAAAAATTCATCAGATAGATTTGATATTTTGAAATACAATATGGATAACCTAATCAGAGTTGACAGTTGAACTCTAAGGTATCCTACGAGCATTATGGTCAAGGAGATGAATTATATGAAAACTATATCCATATGGGCTCTAAGGATGGTGTTCTACACCGTCGACCTATCCGACCATCGGATATCATTGCTAGATGGTTATTTTGATTGATATAAAAATTTATTATTATGCTACTGACTTAGGCTCGGACCTATGAGGTCATACATATTAGAGCTTATGATCTAATCGGATGGTTGATCAACAATTAAGAATCGTTCTAGGGTTAAACAATCAATATGATTGGTGTCTAACCTAGTGCAAGTGTTGCATCAGGATCAATTAGCAATTGGATTGCTAATTAGCTTAATTTGATTAAGCCAATAGATTGAGATTAAGTCTAATTAAATATTATTTAATTAGATTTGGTTTGGGCTTGATTGGATCAAGTCCAATTGGTTTATTGGATAAGCCAAGTGCAAAGAAGAACTAGTCCTAGTCTAACTAGAACTCGGATTAACCCAATTTTCTAATTTGATTAGAAAATAAATTATAATTTAATTTAATTTAATAAAATCCTTAAATGGGTTAGGGCCTTATTTAATTGGATTGGTTTAATCTTGAATTTATTTGGTTAAATGATCTTGTTTGACCAAGTCAAAATAGGAGTCCTAGTATGACTAAGACTCCCTATCACTTGGGCCACTTAATCCTCACACCCCATGTCCTTTTTGCTTTATTTCTGATGTGAAAATTCTCCACTCCTTTGGCTTCTCATGCCTTCTTTCTCTCCTCCTTTTCTCATAAGGTAATTTGTTGGAAGGCCAAGTCAAAAGAGGAGTTAGTTTTGCTTAGGATTATATGAGATAGAATCCGTGTTGACCAAAACACCTTCCCTTGAGTGCCACCCCCTCTTTTAATTAATTATTCTCTTATTCCACTAAAATAATATTTTTTTTATGCACCCTTCCTTACTAGTCCATGCCAATAATTATGGAGGAGGCGCCCGAGTTGGGCACCCTAACAACTTTCCATGTTTGGATATTTTTAGTCTAGAATTTTGATCTAACTTGGACTCTTCTTTTTCTCTATTTATTGGATGAATTTTATTTTAATTTTTTCATTGAATATAGATATTTGGGAGTGGTTTGGGGTGTGCAAAAATCAAAGAAATAGGGTCCTTAGGCATGGGGGTTCCAAAGGCATCAAACTAGGTGTCTAGGTGAGAGAAAAGAGAAGAAGAAGAAGGTCTTCTTCTAGGACTATTTTATTTTCAACCTCTCCTCCTTTTTTTGAGTTCTTTTTGAGAGAGTCTCAGATCAGTAAACTCTCATCTTTCTTCTCATATTTTGAAGAGTCCAAATTTTGAAGAAGAAAACATCGGATCGACCATCGAAGAAGGATCAGCACAGTACTAGCATGCTGTGCTGAGTTCCTGCATCGAACTTCAGATCAGAGATCGTAGGCTTATGTGGATAAATCCAAGAGGTTGGATGCATGTACGGCTCATGACTTCATCTTCAAGCCTGTATCAGTAAGTTAGAATGTCTAACTTGCTCAGATAATAGATTTGATCTATTAACTTCATACCTGCATTTGATGTAGTGTAGATCTAGGTTGATTTGATCAACCTTTTACTTTCTTATTTGATTTTAATTTTTGATTTAATATTGTACCTTGATCATGTAACAAATTTGAGATCTAGGTATTTACATATTTATTTAAATAAATATTTAATTTATTTAAGTCTTTCACTGTAAGATCTTGAAAAAATTTTCAAGATCTATCTGTAAAATCCTAGATCTGGTTCCTTCAATCTATATGCCATACCAGTGTCTCTGCACTCCTTAGTTAAGAGGACAATCAACCTATATGGCATACAATGACCTATGCTCGATAGACACTGTCGTCCTAATTAACAGCCTATCATTTGATCATGAACAGATTTAAGGACTAATCGATAAATCCTCTCTTTATCAAAACTAAATAGTCCTAAGGACTTCATTATAATAATGGAGTTCGTTAGAAGATGAATACTTTTATGATGAACAATATTAAAAATATATTTTATTTATTAATGAACCAATTATAGATACAATATAGCTTAACCATCAATAGACTAATAATTAGCTTTGGGACACATTTCCTAACACCTTGGACTTTAATTAAGATAATGGACGCCAGTTTGCAGAGGCAAAGTTCACCAAGTTCTATGAAGACTTGAACATCTTCCATTATTTTAGATCTGTGGCCCATCCTTAGGCAAATGAAAAAGCCAAAGTAACTAATAGAACTTTGTTGCAAGGATTAAAGGCCAGGCTCGAGTGGGCAAAAGGAGCATGGGTGGACGAGATTTATCATGTGCTTTGGGGCTCAAATGTTGTCAACTAGAGAGACTCCCTTTGCCCTAGTATTTAGGACAGAAGCAGTCATACCAGTTGAACTCAAACTTCCCTTAACACGAGTTGAAGCCTTTGATGAGTAGAATAATTCATAGGATCTTGGGGCAAATCTTGATCTACTGGTGGAAAACCAAGAGAAGGCACAAATTCGGATGACAGCTTACAAGCAGAAAATGGCTTGATATTATAAATCTAGGATCAGTGGTACAATCTTCAAAATTAGAGATTTGGTGCTGTGATGAGCAGACATCTCATAGCCACAAAATCAAGACAAGCACACTCCGAACTGGAAAGGCCCCTATGAGGTTATGAAAATCATTCAATTGGAAACTTACTATCTGAAGAAGCTTGGAGGGACAGCACTCCTGCAACCCCAAAACTCAAAGAATTTATGAATGTATTATCAATGACCCCACTTTAATAAAATTTCTTCATTTTAACATTCTTATTTTTGGTGCAAATTGAATTATGGCAGGAAATTATTCAACCAAACTTTATTTTTAAATGAAGTAGAAAAACTCCAGTTCTTAATTAGGAGGTTAACCTCATTTTAACGAGGATGAAGGCCTCTGGTTCCTAAATAAGAGGTTAACCTCATCTTAATGAGGATGAAGATCTCCGGTTCCTTAATGGGAGATTAATCTTATCTTAATGATGGTAAAGGCCATCGATTCTTAAACAAGAGGTAACAGGGAGAGGCTCTCTCAATGGTCCTTTTGCATCCAGCATTCTTATTAGGAATAGGAGATGAACCTCATCCTAATAAAGATAATGGCCAACCATATTAGAAACAGAAAAGTGGACCTCGTCTTGACGTTGATGAAACCCTCCATAGGGGATTGAAGGCCTTCAGTTCTTAAATAGGACGTAATAAGGAGAGGTCCTCTTAATGATCCTTTTATATTCCAGCAATCTTGTTAGGAATAGAAGATGAATCTCATCCAAACAATGGTAACAGCCAACCATATCAAGAATAGGAGGTAAACCTCATCCTGACATAGATGAAGAACTCCATGGAGGATTGAAGGCTTCCAGTTCTTAAATAGGAGATAATAAGGAGAGACCCTCTCAATGGCTCTTTTGCACTCCGATAACCTTGTTAGGAACAGTAGGCAAATCTCATCCTAATAAAGATAATTCCCAACCATATCAAGAATAGATGATGGACCTCGTCCTAATGTGAATTATGACCGCCATGGAGGATTGAAGGCCTTCGGTTCTTAAACAAGTGGTAACGGAGAGAGGTCCTCTCAATGACACTTTTGCATCCTGATAATCTTGTTAGGAATAGAAGGTGAACCTCATCATAATAAGGACAATAGCCAACCACATCAGAAATAGGAGATGAACCTCATCCTGACATAGATGAAGACCCCCATGGAGGATTGAAGGCCTCTGACTCTTAAATAGGAGGTATTGGGAAGAGGCCCTCTCAACGGCCCTTTTGCACTTTGGCAATCTTGTTAGGAATAAGAGGTGAACATCATCCAAAAAAGGATAATAGCCAACCATATTAGGAACAGGTGGTGGACCTCGTCCTGATGTGGATGAAGATCCTCATGGAGGATTGAAGGCCTCCAATTCTTAAAAGAAGGTAATGAAAAGAGGGCCTCTCAACGGCCCTTTTTGCACCCAACAACCTTTTTAGGAATAGGAGGTGAACCTCATGCTGATAAGGATAATAGCCAACCACATTTGGAATTGGAGATGATCCTCATCCAGACATAGATGAAGACCCATACGAGATATTGAAGATCTCTGATTCTTAAACAGGAGGTTAACCTCATCTTAACAAGGATATAAATTGATCTCATCAGAAATAGAAGGAGGACCTTATCCTAACATGAGAGAAGACCATCATGAAGGACACTCCCAAACTAAGAGGCTAAACAAGTTTGGAGGATCCTTGCCCATGAACAAGATGGACATACCTACAAGATGTCGAGTTGAGATTATCATTCCAAAATAACATCAATATCAGATAGTGCAAAAGCAAAAAGTTTCATGAATATTAAATTCAAAATAAGATACAAAGATCATCGAAAGAGGTATGATTTCATTGATATTATAGTTTAGTACTAGAAGTCTCTAGGACTAATTACAAAAAGAAAATAGAGAGAGAAAGAGAAAGAGTGAGATGAAGTCCTATTCGGACTTCGAACTATCTGCCCCAACCATTATAAGGGAATGCTTCAGATCATTAACCTTGTCCTCAAGCTCTTTCCTCACCACTATACTTTCATCGAGCAGCTTCCAAACCGTTCTTACATCATCTTCAACCTTCCTCAGACTTTTTCGTAGAACCTTAGAGTCGATCTCAGCATCCATCACTACATTCTTGTTATAAGCTGATTGAATCTTAAGTTGAAGGAGTTCTTCCTTGTTCTTTTCGTAGATCCCCAAAAGATCCTCCAAGGTTCTCTTCAAAGATGCCACTCTCTCTAGATCCCCACTTGGGCTAGCCTAGGTCAGCTAACTATTTCTAAAGCTGCATCATCTCAGCATTTGCCATTTTAAGCTTCTTCTTGAGATCATCAATTTATTCACACCAACCAATCCAATAGGTCTCATATGCCATCTCAGTATCATGCAGCTGCTTTTGGAGGTTGGAAAATTTCTTCAATCAGTCTCAACCATATTTTGCTTGACTCTAAGCCCAAGCTGAGCTCCTCTCCAATTGATTGATCTTTTCCCCTGCTTCGCAAAGCTCGACCTAAAGAGAACAAATCCAAGCATTTGAAGCCTAGGCTTTTTCGCTAGCAAGTCTTTTTGCCCTTTCAAGCTCCTTAGATAGATGATACTTTTTGGCAATATACCTTTTAAAGAAATATTTGGATGGCTGGCATAGGTGATTGATCTTGATAGTAGCTTCGGCATAATTTTTCCTAGATTTTTTGAGTTCATCTTTAATCTTTTCCAACTTCTTCTTGACTTGATGAACTTCCTTCCTCAAGTCTTTGACATGAGCCTTCAAGAGGATATCCTGAGGTAGTGGTTCTGCTTCGATGGGGGACTGTGTTTGATATACAAATGGATCACAACACAAAAGTATGATGAAAGAGAAAATCTAATTTTATTAACTAAAATGTTTGAGTACATGAAGGGTAGAAGAAAAAAAAATACAGTGGTCAAAATTCTCCAACCTCGGAGTGAAGGAACCGGATCTAGAGTTTCAAGGTTAGATCTTGAAACTATTTTAGATCTAAGTAGCAAAAGACAAAAATTAATCAAATTAATTCATCAAATACTAGAAAAGATCCTAGATCTAGGATCCTATTATAAGATTATTGAAGGAAAAATTTTGTTTCCTGGGTCAGGTTTGTTTAGATCTGATTTGATCAAGAGGGATATTTCAAAAAAAATTTTCTTGAATCCAAATTTGATCAAAAACTCTTTAGATCTAATTTCATTGAATGGATAAAATAAAAATAAATTAAATTAAATTAAATCTAATTTAATTATACCTTATTATGGATAATCCTATTATCCTATGATGATCCCAATGTTTGCCTGAGATTCTGGATGTAGCCACGCAAGTGCCTGACCTCTACCGGTATCCACTTATACAGGATTTGAAGATCTTCTTCTTCTCAATCTGTACTCCTAAGATCAGATCTGGATCTGATCTTGAAGGTCTTCAAAATATCTTTTGAGGATCGGATGTTGTCTCTTGCAGCAGTGCTGCCTTCTTCTCTCTTGTTGCCTTTCTCTTGCTTGGATCACACCAAACTCAAGCCCAAAGTTTCTTAGGCATGGAGAGGAGAGAGAGAATCTAAAGGTGGCATGAAGAGGGAGGGAGAGAAGCCTTGTGGCATGGGCAAAGGGTAGAGGATCTGAATCCTAGGCATAGATAGGGTTTATATAGACCCTACTGCGCCATGCTGTGCCACATCATCCCGACCAATCATGGCTCTTTGTGCAATCAGATCTAAATCTGATTGATGGAATGACATCATCTAATCTAATCAGATTAGAGTCCATCACAAACCTCCTTAGGTGGTGCCAAGACTGATAAAAGAAGACTCTTTGGTGCCACCTTAGTATGAAGTAACAAGCAACTGGAGTCCCATCTGTATGGGACTCGAATCCTTATCCACTTTAGGTGCATGCCTCTCTAGGCATGCACCACTTGCCTTTCAACTATTTAGTAGGTGGACAAGGGTCAAAGCTCTCTCCTATGGGTGCATGACACATGGGCAGATGTCTGAGTGTCGAAGGTCAACATTTGACCAAAGTCCAAAGACAAGATTTAGTAGGTGATGGAAAATGGCAGGTATTGTCCCAAATTTATCTCATAAATTAAGATAACCTTATTTTAACCTGGACAAGCTCTAGTCAGACCAAGTAAAGATTTTTGAATGAGCTTAAACACATTTGGCTTAGTCGAGATAACTTTTAATGATTGTTGAAGGAGAATATCAAGCTCAATCGTGTGCTAGCATGATTTTCTTGAATCTAATTGAATCTTATTCAAATCAATTGAGCTGGGTTAGTCTAATTGATGATATCCAGATCCAAATTCTTGTTTGTGTGACCCAGTTAGATTCAATTCTATATGATAATGGGATATGTCATGATCTCTATCATCGACATGATCGAAACATCTTTCGATGGATCAGAACTTTTTTTATTCAAACTAGTATGATCGATCATCTAAATCATTCTAATTGCTCCCAAAATCCACCAGTGACATCTAGCAGCATATGGTGGCAACCTATCAGAACTAAAAATGAACCTCTCAATGCAGTTGCCTATATGATTATGTTCCTCCATCTTGAGCCCCGATCGGATTAGGGTTAAGGTGATCTCATCAAACCCTTATTTTTATCATATGAATTAATCATTCGATTCAAATCCATTGTGAAAATCCTAATAGAAGCTCTTTCTATTATTTCACTCTGTCATGGCCATGGGCTTATGGACTTGATTCTCATGATCATCATAGGGTTGCTCCTCATCTACTAAGGTAGATAGATCCCCTACTGGTGCAATCCAATTCCTACAATGAATATGCTATAGCTAACATACACCTCAAGATTCCGAATGGCTAGGAGATCAAGTTATGGTGTAGTCAAACTATAACACCCTCAAGATGAACTGTCAATGCACCTTAGGTCAAAGAACCAGATACACCACTGTAGCTTCGAGCCAGTCATTGACGAGAAGGTAGATTTTTTGATAACTGCTCGAGGTGGTCATGCTCAGTTCCCTAGTTCTCTAACGAGTACCTGTACTCTCACTTTGATGTCTCAACACCGTAGACTCAAGACTCATCTATCCTAAAAAATTAATTGTACACCAATCTTTCGGATCAATCACCATCCTCATGATAATCCTACGATCGGAAGCATTTTATGAGTTAATAATAAAAATTCTTATCTTAAATTTTCAACTATTGAAAATATGAACTATCATTATCTATTAACTTAAGGAATGTATTACAGACACTTTCAAATATACACTATGATAGAAAATAATCCATTTTATTATTTATAGTCAAAATTATAATTGTAATACTAGAAAAGATCCTAGATCTAGGATCTTATTACATGATTATAGCATGTAATTAAATTAAAAATTAAAAAAACATCTCAAGAGAATATGTTGATCATATTAACATAGATCTACACTAAATCTAATACAGGTATGTAACTGTAGATACGTGTGCGCTAGAAGCCAGAATTGGCTGACACTTGTAATACACTTCTAAGGGTAAAATTATAATTTTGACTATAAATAATAAAATAGATTATTTTCTATCACATATGTGTATTTAATATCTGTGATACATCCCTTGAGCTAATGGTAATGATAATTCTTATTTTCAAGAGTTGAAAATTTAAGACAAGAATTTTCATTATTAACTCATAAAATGCTCCTGACCATAGGATCATCATGAGGATGGTGATTGATCCAAAAGATTAGTGTATAATTGCTTCTTTATAGTAGATGAGCTTTGAGTCTATGGTGTAGAGACACCGGAGCGAGAGTATAGGTACTCGTTAGAGAACGAGGGCACTGAGCGTGACCACCTCGAGTAGTCATAAGAAAGTCTACCTTCTCGTCGATGACTGACTCGATGCTCTGCAGTGGTGTGTCTGGTTCTTTGACCTGAGGTGCATCGGATAGTTCACCTTAAGGGTGTTATAGTTTGACTACACCATGACTCGATCTCCTAGCCATTCGGAACCCTGAGGTGTATGTTGGCTATAGCATGTTCATTGTAGGAATTGGATTGCACCAAGATGGAATCTATCTACCTCGGTGGATGAGGAGCAGCCCTATGATAATCATGAGAATCAAGTCCATAAGCCCATGGCCATGGTAGAGTGAAATAATAGAAAGAGTTTCTATTAAGGTTTTCACATTGGACTTGAATCGAATGATTAAATCATATGATAGAAATTAGGGTTTGACGAGTTCACCTTAACCCTAATCTGATCAGGGCTCAAGATAGAAGAACTTAATCACACAAGTAGCTACACCGAGAGGTTCATTTTTAGTTTTGATGGGTTGCCACCATATACTGCTAGGTGTCACTGGTGGATTTTGGGAGCAATTAGAATGATTTAGATGATCGATCATTCTAAGTTGTCTGAATCAGAAGAGTTCTGATCCATCGAAAGGAGTTTCGATGATGACGATGATAGAGATCATGACATATCCCATTACCATATAGAACTAAACCTAACTGGTCACACAAATAAGGGTTTGGATCTAGATATCATCAATTGGACTAACCCAGTTCAGTTGATTTGAATAAGATTCAATTAGGTTCAAGAAAATAGTGCTAGCACACGATTGAATCTAACGTTCTTCTTTTTTTTTTCTTCTTATCATTAAAAGTTATCTCGACTGAGCCAAATAAGTTTGTGCTCACTTAGGTACCTTTTCCTGATCTGACTGGAGCTTATCCAAGTCAGAAAAAGATTATCTTAATTTATGAGATAAATTTAAGACAACACCTGCCATTTTTCGTCACCTACTAATTCTTGTACTTTGACTTGGTCAAACATTGACCTTTGACCCTTGGACATCTGCCCATGTGTCATGCACTTATTGGAGAGTAGATAGAGGCTTGTCCCCTCTCTAAAAATTGGAAAGAAAGGGGGCGCACGCCTAGGATGGCATGTGCCCATATGGATGGGACTCCAGGTTGCTTGTTGGATTCAAACTAGGTGACCCTCACCTATTGAATTTAACCAGTCTTTGGTGCCACCTTAGGATGAATCTATGGGTCTCTCATCTAATTTGATCAGGTGATGTCATCCCATCAATCAGATTTAGATCTGATTGCATGAAGTAATGTGATTGGCCGGGGTGATGCAGCACTGCATGGCGCAGTATAGTCTATAAAATGACCTTATCTGCGCCCATTTTTAAGAACTCCTCCTCTAAGCCATGCCCCAAGGCTGCCCCTCTTCCTTCTCCATGCCACCATCTGGCACTCTCTCTCCTCTCCATGTCTAAGAAAGTTGGGCCTTCAGATTAGTGCGAATCAGGCAAGAAAAGGCTGATGAAAAAGGAAGAAGGCAGCACTGCTGCAGAGACGACGGGTAATCTTCAGAAGAAGTTTTGAAGATTCTCCAAATTAGATTTAGATCTAATTTTTGGAAAAAAGAAAGAAAAGAAGAAGATCTTCAGATCTAGCCTTAGTGAATACTGGTAGAGGCCAGGCGCTTGCATGGCTAGATCCAGAACCTCAGAGCTTCTGCAGGATCATCAATGGAAATTGGATTACCCAAAATCAAGGTAAAATTAATTTAGAATTAATTTAATTTAATTTTCTTAATTATAAGATCATAAATTAGATCAGAGAAGTGTCAAATCTGATTAGAATCTAAGATGTGATTTTTGAAATATGCCTCTCGATCCAATCAGATCTGAACGAACCTGACCCTGGGAAATCAAGATTTTCCTTCAACTGATATCAAAACCAGGCTCTTATTAAATTTATTTAGATCTTATTTAATCTAATTAATTAGTGATTTTAGATATCACATGAGATGTGATTAGATCTAAAATCAAAAAATAGAAAATTAAAATTAATTGATCTAGATCTAATATGTATGAGATACATAACTAGACTAGGAATAGAATTGTTCTATGTGTAGTCTAGTATAATCATATTTTTTATTTGATTAAATATAATTTTAGATCTATTTATTTTTTATTTTTTGATATTATAAATATTATAATCAGATCTAAAAATAAAAAATAAAATAAAATTAATTTATTCATATGAGATATGATAGTTGCATGTTTAGACTAGTTGTAGAATAGTTCTACAAATAGGTCTAGATTAAATTTTATTTGATAAGATCAAATTTAAATTTAATTTTTTAGATGATTATGAGATAATTTAGATCTAAAAAATATGCATGCATGATATATGTGATATATACAAAATATGTTTTAATTAGATTTTTTTTTATATGAGATATATGCTTAGATCTAATTTATTTTTGTAGATTAGTTGTATTTTTGATTAAGGCGTTCCCCTTGGCCGTCCGGTCATAAGAATAAAGTAGGGCTTAAAGACCCTCTCCTTCCATTCGATGGGGTGTTCTTATGATGTGTAGGGGTGCTGCGCATTCGTCCTTAATCAGAAATTGAAAACTTACTTTCTGCAAAATCCTAGATCCTGAAATCCTAGGATCTTATTTACATATTTTGTTTAAGAACCCTAACTTAATTAAGAATTAAGTTTATGAAATATCAATTAGGTCTAAAATTGAGAATTTTAGATCTAAGACATATTCATAAATCTGGGTTCGGGCTTGGGTAGCTCAATTAGGTCTAGCGGTTGATCAAACCGAATCAAGAGTTGGTTAGATGGGATCAACAATGCTTAAATTGACCAGCCTAATAGGATTAAGTCTGGGTCAAGATCGAGTCAGTGAGTGATCAAGCAAGACCTAATTAGGCTAGTGGTTAGAGTCTTGGATTGTAGGCTAATTCCGATTGGTTCTGGTCTCAATAATTTTGTGTCTCTAAGGTAAGTTTGGCAAGATACGACCGACTTGATTTTTAATTGGGAGCTACTCGACTCGAATGCATTCTTGTCGAGTTAATGGCATATCCCTTTCCACCGGTCTCACTACTTACCTGGCCATGTTTGTTGACTCAGTTCTAATCTGAGGTGGTCAATAATCCGAGCTAACCCATGCCACTAGGTTAGTCATAATGGTTATGACTATGTCAAGTCTAGTTTAATGAGACCTAAATCAAATCTCCTAAGAAAAGATTAAGTCAAGGTCTTCCACCATTGTAGATGTGCGGGCCTTTTTTGGGGTTGATTGTTCTTGGCTGGTTACAGTGGCTCAGTTGCATCGGAAAGATGCAATCATGTCTATTAGGCATTGGATGCTACAGGCTGGAGGATGAATTGGGCTCAATATTTTGGATACGGTGAGAGATCCAATTAGGAAATCCAATCTATGCAAATGGTGGGTCTGACTTAACTAAGGAGTAGATCAATATTCCAAACATGGTGAGATTCATGAATTAGAGACCAAGTTTGGGTGCACCATGATTAGAGAATCATTGAACAAGAGTTGTTCACTCATTGGCTAACCCATCACCAATAACTGTTAGGTGAGGTGATGAGTCAGTTGGTGGGACCGCACCACCCACTAGAAATCAGTAATCATGGAGATTTTCGTATCTCTATAGAGGAAGTGTAGAGATCTGAGAAAATAGTAAGAGCTAATTTATTTTAAAATAAAATTTCTAAATAAATTGATTAAGTCTTAATTATAATATCTAACTAGAAACTTTGACTCTCTACAGGAAGATGTTTGCATCCAACCCACTAGCACGAATCCTGGACACCCATAGACTGACCGGACCAAATTACAAGGATTGGCTTTGGAAACTTCAAAATCATTTTGGGTTTTGAGAAGTTAACTCATGTATTGGACCAGGACCCTCCCACCTTACCAGCTCGTCCATCCGCTGAATAGAGAGCATCTCTAGATAAGTGGACTGACGAAGATAATAAGGCCAGATACTACATGTTGGGCTCGATGTCTGATGAGCTTCAGCACCAACATGAAGATATCAGAACTGCTCGCCAAATGTTGGCTCACCTACAGGAGATGTTTGGTGAACAGAGTCGCACAGCCAAGTATCAAGTCACTAAATGATTGTTCAAGGCTAAGATGCGTGATGGGCAGTCAGTCCAAGATCATTGTCTGATGATGATCAAGGACTTGGAAAGAGCTTGAGAAGCTCAGAGTGAGGTTGGACTTGGATCTGTAGAATGATATAATTCTGCAATCCTTGACTGATGCATATGGGCAGTTCATCATGAACTACCATATGCATAAACTTCAAAATTTCTTGGCCGAACTTATGAACATGCTGGTTACCGCTGAGCTTTCCATGAAAGGTTCTAAAGGCTCAGTGCTTGCTATGGAACAGACTTCTTTCAAGAGAAAGTCTTTTGGAAAGAAGAAGAAGTCTGTGAAAAAGCAGAAGGTGGAAGGAGGAAAGAAAAAAAAGCAGAGCTAAAGAAGAAGGCCGCTGACAAAGAAAAGTGTTTCCATTGCAACAATGATGGCCACTGAAAGCGAAACTGCCCTACTTACCTGGCCATCCTAAAGAAGGAGGTAGGTCCTTCTGGAGGTATGCTCGTTATTGAGTCTAACCTTATAGTTTCTTCTGCATCCAGTTGGATGCTTGACTCTGGTTCTAGTGCTCACTTGTGCACTTCTATGCAGGGATCTTGAGGATAGCAGGAGGCTGAGGGATGGATGAGATGATCCTATGTATCGGTAATGGAGCAAGAGTTGCTGCCGTGTGTGGAACATACCCTCTTCGACTACCATCTAGTTTTAGACTTAGTATTATGGTTATTTGCCTGCAGTAGCAAAGGAATTTGATTTCTTTCTTGCCTTAGAAGGCTTATGTAATTAGTTTTCTTAAGGACCATTGTAACATTTTTATGAAAGAAATAAAATTGCAAAGTGGTTTCCTTATTAACGATCTTTATCAGTTACATGTTGATGTATATTTTTAATTTCGAGCAAAATGTGAATGCCATAAAATCAAAATGTCCTAGGGATAGTCCTAATGATAGGTATCTATGGCACCTAAGATTAGGTTGATATAGTAGAAGATAGGATTAACAAAATTGAAAAATGGGCTATTGAGTCCGTTGACTTTCGAGTCATATCCAATTTGTGAATCCTGTCTTCATGGCAAAATGACTAAACTCCCTTTTGTAGGACATGGAGAAAGGGCCATGGATCTTCTTGCCCTAGTACATATTGATGTGTGTGCCCATTTGTGTAAACGGCTTAGAGGCATAACTTTAGATGATTTCATAGGTATGGGTATGTGTATCTAGATATACAAGTTGAAGCTTCTGAAAAGCTTTTCAAAAGAATTCAGACATGAAGTAGAAAAGCAAACTGAAAAATCCATTAAGGTTTTTTCGAATCAGATCGAGGAGGTGAATTTCTAGGAATTTCTGGACTATCTCAAGAAAAAGCATAGTCTCTCAATGGACTCCACCAGGAACACCTCAACTCAACAAAGTTTTCAGAATGGAGGAATCGGAACCCTATTAGATATGGTTGATCCATGATGAGCTTCACAGACCTCCTGATTTTTTTGGGGATACTGTTTGTTAACTGCAATATACTTACTGAATAGGGTTCCTTCTAAAACCATTCCTACCACACCGTATGAGATATGGCATGGTAAGAAACCAAGTCTGAGTCATCTCAGAATTTGGGGTTGTCCGGCTCATGTCAAAAGACAACAAGCGGACAAGTTAGACTTTAGGTCCTTTAGAGCTCGATTCATAGGATATCCTAAAGAGTCATTAGGATATTATTTCTACATTCCAGAAGATCACAATGTGATTGTGAGTCGACATGCCATCTTTCTTGAAAAATAGTTTATTCAAGATAGTGGCATTGGAAAGCAGATCAAGCTCGATGAGAAAGTCTCACAAGAGCAACGAGCTAAGGACCAAATGGAACCAAATCAGGTTAAGCCAATCCATACACTACCTCCTCCACCTCGTAGATCGAAAAGAATTTTTCGTCCCCCTGAGAGGTACTTAGGTACTATTTTAGATGATGTTTAGGAAATGTTCCTTATAGGTAATGAGGTTCATGGTGATGATCCCAATACCTATAATGAGGTGATATCAAATATCGACTCCGAGAAATGGTTAGAGGCAATGAAGTCAGAAATTGACTCGATGCACTCAAACCAAGTCTGAACCTTGGTAGATCCACCAGAAGGTATAGTACCTATTGGGTGTAAATGGATCTACAAGAGAAAGATTGGTGCAGATGAAAATGTGAAGACATTTAAGGCTAGATTTATTGCAAAAGGTTATAGTCAACGCAAAGGCATTGACTATCAGGATACCTTTTCACCAACAGCTATGCTAAAATCTATCCTCACACTGCTTGTTGTTGCAGCCTATTTTGATTATGAAATATGGCAAATGGATATAAAAACGGCATTCTTAAATGGATATCTTGAGGAAGATATCTATATGGAACAGCCCTTAGGTTTCACATCCAGTGATGATGATCATAAAGTATGCAAGCTGCAAAGGTCCATATATGGACTTAAGCAAGCATCTTGGAGCTGGAATACTCATTTTAATGATGTGATCAAAATGTTTGGTTTCATCAAAAATGAGGAGGAACCATGTGTCTTCAAAAAGGTCAGTGGGAGCGCTGTTGTCTTCCTCATATTGTACGTGGATGACATCCTCCTTATTAGGAATGATATTCCCATGTTGACCACAGTTAAAATATGGTTATCTAAAGAATTCTTCATGAAAGACCTAGGAGAAGCATCCTTTATTCTAAGAATTAAGGTCTATAGAGATAGACCGAATAGGATGCTAGGACTTTCACAGAAGATGTACATAGAGGAAGTACTAAAGAGGTTTAGTATGGAAAACTCTAAGAGGGGTTTAGTACCCTTCAGGCATGGCATTCATCTTTCCAAGAAGATGTGCCCTAGCACACCTGAGGAAATAGAATGCATGAGCAAGATCCCTTATGCTTCAGCAATAGGGAGCCTCATGTATGCCATGTTATATACGACCTGATATAGCCCATGCTATGAGTGTCACGAGCAGATATCAGTCGAATCCAGATGAAGAACACTGGACTTCTGTGAAATATATCCTTAAGTACTTGAGAAGAACTAAGGATATGTTGTTGGTCTTTGGTAATGGAGAACTCCAAGTCCAGGGGTATACAGACTCAGACTTTATGTCTAATGTAGATGATCGAAAGTCGACATCTAAGAGTCTATTTTTGTGTATGGTGGAGCTATCAGTTGGAGGAGTTCCAAGCAGACAGTAATAGCAGATTCCACCATGGAAGCAGAATATATCGCTGCATCAAAAGCTATGAAGGAGGAATTCTGGTATAAGAAGTTTGCCGTAGAGATCGGAGTGATGCCATCAGATGCCATTTCTTTATACTGCGGCAACAATGGCGCCATAGTCCTTGCTAAGGAGCCAAGGTCTCACCAAAAATCCAAGCACATCGAGCGGCGATACCACCTCATCCGTGATTACCTCGAGAAGGGTTACGTCGAGGTTAAGAGAGTCGACTCCGCAGACAATGCGGCGGATCCACTTACAAAGCCATTGGGCCAGCAGAAGATCGAAGCCCACCTTGAGAAGATGGGACTTAGATTTGTAGCCAATTGGCTTTAGGTCAAGTGGGAGTTTGTTAGATATGTGTGCCTTAGAAGTCAGAATTGGCTGACACTTGTAATACACTTCTAAGGGCAAAATTATAATTTTGACTATAAATAATAAAATGGGTTATTTTCTATCATATATGTGTATTTAGTGTCTGTGATACATCCCTTGAGTTAATGGTAATGATAATTCTTATTTTCAAGAGTTGAAAATTTAAGACAAGAATTTTCATTATTAACTCATAAAATGCTCCTGACCGTAGGATCATCATGAGGATGGTGATTGATCCAAAAGGTTAGTGTACAATCGCTTTTTTATAGTAGATGAGTCTTTAGTCTATGGTGTAGAGACACCAGAGCGAGAGTACAAGTACTCGTTAGAGAATGAGGGCACTGAGCATGACCACCTCGAGTAGTCATAAGGAAGTCTACCTTCTCATCGATGACTGACTCGATGCTGCAGTGGTGTGTCTGGTTCTTTGACCTGAGGTGCATCGGCAGTTCACCTTGAGGGTGTTATAGTTTGACTACACCATGACTCAATCTCCTAGCCATTCGGAATCCTGAGGTGTATGTTGGCTATAGCATGTTCATTGTAGGAATTGGATTGCACCAAGATGGAATCTATCTACCTCGGTGGATGAGGAGCGGCCCTATGATAATCATGAGAATCAAGTCCATAAGCCCATGGCTATGACAGAATGTGGAATAATAGAAGGAGTTTCTATTAAGATTTTTACATTGGACTTGAATCGAATGATTAAATCATATGATAGAAATTAGGGTTTGACGAGTTCACCTT
Source organism: Cocos nucifera (assembly GCA_006176705.1). Classification (NCBI taxonomy): domain Eukaryota; kingdom Viridiplantae; phylum Streptophyta; class Magnoliopsida; order Arecales; family Arecaceae; genus Cocos; species Cocos nucifera. The sequence continues at coordinate 137,887 of QRFJ01001357.1, forward strand.
AACCCCAATCTGATCGGGGCTAAAGATAGAAGAACTTAATCACACAAATAGCTGCACCGAGAGGTTCATTTTCAGTTTTGATGGATTGCCACCATATACTGCTAGGTGTCGCTAGTAGATTTTGAGAGCAACTAGAATGATATAGATGATCGATCATTCTAAATTGTCTGAATCAGAAGAGTTCTGATTCATCAAAAGAAGTTTCGATGATGACGATGATGGAGATCATGACATGTCCCATTACCATATAGAATTGAACATAACTGGATCACACAAATAGGGATTTGGATCTAGATATCATCAATTGGACTAACCCAGTTCAGTTTATTTGAATAAGATTCAATTAGGTTCAAGGAAATCATGCTAGCACATGATTGATCCTAACGTTCTCCTTTTTTTTTCTTATCATTAAAAGTTGTCTCGACTGAGCTAAACGAGTTTGTGCTCACTCAGGTACCTTTATCTAGTCTGACTGGAGCTTGTCCAAGTCAGAAAAAGATTGTCTTAATTTATGAGATAAATTTAAGACAACACCTATCATTTTCCATCACCTACTAATTCTTGTACTTTGACTTGGTCAAACATTGACCATTGACGCTTGGACATCTGCCCATGTGTCATGCACTTATTGGAGAGCAAATAGGAGCTTGTCCCCTCTCTAGAAACTAGAAAGAAAGGGGGTGCATGCCTAGGATGGCATGCACCTATGGATTGGGATGCTGGAGTCCCATACGGATGGGACTCCAGGTTGCTTCTTGGATTCAAACTAGGTGACCCTCACATATAGACATTAATCAGTCTTAAGCGCCACCTTAGGATATATCTATAGGTCTCTCATCTGATTGGATCAGGTGATATCATCCCACCGATCAGATTAGATCTGATTGAATGATGCAATGTGATTGGCCGAGGTGATGCAGCATTGCATTGTGCAGCAGAGTCTATAAAAAGACCCTGTCTGCACCCACTTTTAGGGACTACTCCTCTAAGCCATGCCCTAAAGCTGCCCCTCTTCCTTCTCCATGCCACCATCTGGCCTTCTCTCTTCTCTCCATGTCCAAGAAAGTTGGGCCTTCAGATTAGTGCGAATCAAGAAAGAAAAGGCTGACGAAAAATGAAGAAGGCAGCACTGCTGCAGAGACGATGGGTGATCTTTAGAAGAAGTTTTGAAGATTCTCCAAATCAAATCCAGATCTAATTTTTAGAGAAAAGAAAAAGAAGAAGAAGATCTCTAGATCCAGCCTGAGCGGATATCAATAGAGGCCAGGCGCTTGCTTGGCTAGATCCAGAACCTCAGAGCTTCCGTAGGATCATTAACGGGTAATCAGATTACCCAGAATCAAGGTAAAATTAATTAAAAATTAATTTCATTTTATTTTTTTAATTATAAGATCACATATCAGATCTAAAATGTGTTAGATCTGATTAGGATCTAAGAGGTAATTTTTGAAATATGTCTCTCAATCCAATCAGATCTGAACGAACCTGACCCCAGGAAATCAGGATTTTCCTTCAGTAACAAGGGATAAGATCTTTAATATCTTCGCAAGTTAGACTTTCTAACTAGTTGATCTGGGCTTGAGGATGTTGCTTCAAGCTGCACATGTGTTCGGCCTTTAAAGGTTGTTCACACGAGCCCATGAACATTGATCAGAAGTTCGATGCTCAAAAATTAGCATAGTATGCTAGTACTATACCAATCCTTCCTCGACGATTGATCTAGATATTTTTTCTTCAAAAATTTGGACTCTCCAACAAATAGAAGGAAAGAAAGATATTTAAGGACCTACGATATTGCTCAAAAATCTCTAAAGAATGGAGGAAGAGATAGAAGAAAACAATCTCAAAAGAAGACCCTCTTCTTCTATTGGGAATTATGTCCCAAAGCCAATCATTAGCCTAAATCAATTTATTAATTAATAAAAAATATTTTGGCATCTTTTTTCATCACAAGATTACATCTTCGAATAAACTCCATTATTGTGATGAAGTTCTTAGGACTATTTAATTTCGATAAAATGAGAATTTATCAATTAGTCCTTAAATGGGTTCACGATCAAATGATAGGCTATTAATTAGGACAATAGCGTCTATCGAGCATAGATCGCTATAAGCCATATAGATTGATTGTTCTTTTAATTAAGGAGTGTGGAGACACTGGTATGACATACAGATGAGATGTATGGGTACATCGTCATTGAACGTGACCAACTCTAGAGCATTCTACCGTCGAAAATGTCTCTGATGGGATATAGATATAAGTATCCCTTAGACCTAAGATCACCTCAGTGACTTGCAAGCAACTCACTGTGCTTCAGTATCAGACTAACTTAATTTTTAATTCAATAATAGAAGGCTTTTGGGAACAGTCAAGTACTTGCGAAGTTGGAGTGTGATCAAAATGGAATTGACCACTCCAAGAGTTGGAGAAGAATGTATCACTGTATTTCAATATAGCAAAATCATGGTCAAGGTAATCCATCAGATGGATTTGATATTTTAAATTATAATATGGACAATATGATCAAAGTTGATAGTTGAACTCTGATGTTTCCTACGAGCACTGTGGTCAATGTGATGAATTATATGGAAACTATATCCGTATGGGTTCTAGGGATGGTGTTCTACACCTTCGACCTATTCGGCCATCGGATATCATTGCTAGATGTTCACTTTGATTGATATAAAAATTTATTTCTATACTACCAGCTTAGATTTAGATCTATGAGGTCACACACATTAGAGCTTACAATCTGATCAGATGGTTGATCAATGATTAAGAATTGTTCTAAGGTTCAACAATCAATACGATTGGTGTTTAACCTAGTGCAAGTGTTGCAGGAGGTTCAATTAGCAATTGGTTTGCTAATTAACATAATTTGATCAAGCCAATAGGCTGAGATTAAGCATAATTAAATATAATTTAATTAGTCTTGGTTTGGGCCTGATTGGATCAAGTCCACTTAGTTTATTGGATAAGCCAAGTGTAAGGAAGAACTAGTCCTAGTCTAACTAGGACTTGGATTAACCCAATTTTTTAATTTGATTAAAAAATAAATTAAAATTAAATATAATTTAATTAAATTTAATTAGATCCTTAAATGGATTAGAGTCTTATTTAATTGGATTGATTTAATCTTGATTTTATTTGGTTAAAAGATCTTGTTTGACTAAGTCAAAATAGGAGTCCTAAAATGACTAGGAGTCCCTATCTTTTTGCGCCACCTTGATCCCAACGGCCCCGATACCTATTTTTTAGGTATTTTTCATGAAAAATCTCTTTCTTCCTAATTTCCATGCCCCCTCTCTCCCTCCAAGTTATATTTGGAAGTTAGGTGGAAGACCAAGTCAAAGGAGGAATTGGTTTTGCTTTGGATTCTATGAGATAGAATCCTTGTTGACCAAAACATCTTCCCTTGAGTGTCACCCCATATTTTAATTAATTCTTCTCTTATTCCATAAAAATAATCTCATTTTTATGTTCCCTCCCTTGCTGGTCCATTTCAAAAATTATGGTGGAGGCGCCTAAGAGTTGGGCACCCCAACAACTTTCCATATTTGGATATTCCTAGTCTAGGAATTTGAACTAACTTGGACTCTTCTTTTTTCCTATTTGTTGGATGAATTTTATTCTAATTTTTTTATATAATATAGAGATTTGGGAGAGGTTTGGGGTGTGCAAAAATTAGAGGAAGATTATCCTTGGGCATGGGGGTTCCATAAGCACCAAACTAGGTGTCTAGGTGAGAGAAAAGAGAAGAAGAAGAGGATCTTCTTCTAGGGCTGTTTTATTTTCAATCTCTCCTCCTTTCTTTTGAGTTTTTTTAAGAGAGTCTCAGATCAGCAAACTCTCATCTTTCTTGTCATATTTTGAAGAGTACAAATTTTGAGGAAGGGAGCATCGGATCGATCATCGAAGAAGGATCAGCATAGTACTAGCATGCTGTGCTGATTTCCAGCATCGAACTTCAGATCAGAGATCGTAAGCTCATGTGGATGACTCCTAGATGCCAAACATATGTGTGGCTCATGACTTCATTCTTAAGCTAGGATCAGTAAGTTAGAACATCTAAACTTACTCAGGTAATAGATCCGATCTATAAACTTCATACCTGCATTTGATGTAGTATAGATCTAGGTTGATTTGATCAACCTTTTTCTTTTTTTTTTGAATTTAATTTTTGATTTAATATCATTTCTTAATCATATAATATATCTGAGATCTAGGTATTTACATGGTTATTTAAATAAATTTTAGATTTATTTAAGTCTTTTGTTGCAAGATCTTAAAATAGTTTCAGGATCTACCTGTGAAACCCTAGATCTAGTTCCTTCAATTGGTATCAAAGCAAGGTTCTTATTACGTGATTTTTATGCATGTCTAGATTATTTCTTAAATTAGATCTAATTTACAATCTAATTATTAAATTTTAAATTAAAAAAATAAAATATTTTAAATTGCATGGACTGCCATAAGGTTGTCCTATTGTAAGGTTTACCCCTTACAGTGAATAGGTTGTCCTAGTACGTATTGATCTAAAATATTGATCATAAAATTTTAGATTAGATCTAAAAGATTTTATGATATGATTAAAAATATTTTAATCTGATTTCAATTATCATAAATATGTTAGATTTGATCTAGGGAGAACTATGATTGATTATTATTGAAATCGTTTCAATTAAATGAATCTGTTTAGATTAGATCTAAAGTAGTTTTATGTTTATTTTACTTGCATATTGATTATGAATCAAACATGCAACTTGGTTGATAGAATTATGTTATAAAAATATTTTACAAACATAAAAATCATTTTTGAAAAGTCGAACCCCAACCCTCAGCCCAAAACTTAATTAAGAATTAAAAAGTTGATTGATTAGGATCTAGGATTGTGAATTGAAGATCCTAAGACACAAATCATAACACAATGGGTTAAATGGATTAGTGGGGATTAGGTCCATTAATTAGGTTAGACCTAGGGTTAGATTAAAGAATGAACTTAATTAGAGAATTGACTAAATCTAATCAATTATTGTCTTAAATTAGGTCAAGGATTCTCTAGATCAATTACAATAGTTGTAGTTGGTCAAGTCCATATCTTTAACAAGGTCCAAGATGGACTTGATTCTTGGCTATGCAGTCTAGTACAAACTATTAGGATGATCTAATTGAAACTAATTAAACCAATTGGTGTCTAAGGTAAACCAGACCAGTGGTTTTTAATTGGTAGCCTGCTTACTTGCCATTTCTAATGGTGTCTAAGATAAGCCTGGCAGACCCTTACACTAATCGAACTTACCTAGCCTCTTGGTGAGATTATGTTTTGATCGGATCGCTTGATTATTCGAGCTAACCCATATCAGCTAGGTAAATAGGTTTGACTGATTTAGGTGCTCGTAGACCAACCTATTAATGGTCTCCCTTAAGCTGACTTAGTGAAGTTAGTGGGAGGATCATGACAAGCTGGTTAATCTGACCTACTCACTTCTATAAATAAATCTTCTAAAATTATTAGGTCCCTAAAATAAAATAATTATATGATAACTGGATCATAGCCTCTCATTAAAGTGGATGATAATGGATCCAACAATCGGATAATCGTTAGAGGCCCAAAGGCCTGGTGCTTATTGGTTGATTAAATTATCATTCATTATATGTTCTCTTGGATACATCTTTCTAAATGGTGGTCAAGTTGGTCAACCAAAGTTAGGCCTGATCATTCATTGGTTGGATGGACCAAGTATGGTCATGTTAATGGTTGGACCTAACTGGACCCTTTTTTGAGAAGGCCAAAGATAACTGATCAGTGCCTGGGATAAAATTTAATTATTAAAAATTATTTAGAGAAATAATTGGTTATGAACAAATACTTAGATGTACATGGGTAGGCCAACCAAAGTTGGGCTTGTGTACAGTCTATGTGGATTCTAGTATCCACAAAAAAATTAGGATAATTCCTCGAATTGGAGGTAGAGGCTACCAATTCGAATAAAATAGTGGAATAAATCTTTTGATTAAAGTCTAAATCATTAGGTTTAATGAATCAATTACTAATTAGATTTTGATTTTCTTTTGTGCAGACATGGCCACTTCTCTATCGCTCCGATCATTGTTGGACAATGATAAGTTGGTGGGACCCAACTTTGGTAGTTGGTATCGAATGTTGAAGATTGTCTTAGAGCATGAATGGATCCCAAATATGCTAACGGATCCAGCACCTGAGGAGCCAGCTATCAATACATATGGAATAGTTAGAGATACTTATCAGAAGTGGCTCAGTGATCGAACCATGATGCACTGCATTATACTAGCTGTGATGAATGACAAGTTCAGTCACACGTTTGAGACAGCTTAGCCAAATTAAATGCTCCAAGTATTGGAGGATTCTTTTGGCACACTCGATTACGTTGAGAGGCACAAGACTAGTTGTGCCATCTTCAATGCCAAAATGCGTGATGGTGCCTCTGTCACTAATTATATATTATACATGATCGAGCTGATAGAGAGCTTGAGCAAGCTCGACTTTTTCTTACACAAACAACTTGGGAAAGATGCAATACTGAACTCACTGTCGAAATCTTATCTTCCAATCCTTACACATTATAGAATGTTAAAGTCTGAAGTGGGCTACCATGGGTTACTGGGGTTACTTCAAAACTTTGAGAAGGATCACCAACTTCATAAGGAGTCAGTGAAATTACTGGGAGGTTCATCTTCTCATTCTCGATCCTTTGAAAAAGGGAAGAAGAACAAGAAGAAGAAAGCCAAGAAGGTGCATGTTCATGCTAGGACACCTGTGCAGGCTCAGACCCCAAAGACCAAGCTCGATAAGAGTCAAGTCGAATGCTTCTTTTGCAAGAAGCGGGGGCATTGAAAGAAGAACTGTCCTCAATACATTGCCTTCCTGGATCTGAATAGGCTGGGAAAGAAGCAAGCTGTTGCTGGGCAAGATTTTTATATGATAACTCCTTATTATTTCTCTATTTGTGATATTACTGACTGGGTATTGGATACCGGTAGCCATTATCGTATTTGCAATTCATTGCAGGGGTTGCAGGTCAGTAAAAGATTCGAGCAAGATGAGAGATTTCTGAACGTTGGAGATGGAAGACCAATTTCAGTTCTAGCTTTAGAAATTTTGAAACTTGTATTTGAATCTGATACCATTGTTCTTAGTGATTATCATTTCTGTCCTAGTTTCTTTTTAAATATTATTTTTGTAGGCCTTTTGGCCATGAATAATTATGAAATTTAAATAAAAAAATGAGTTTGTAATATCATTATGAATGGTGTTACTGCTTTCTGTGGATAATTGAATAATGGTGTACATATGTTATCACAACCAGTTAATGTAGTCTATTCTACTGGCAAGTACCCTAGATTAGATAGTGTATTAGATATCTACTTATGGCATTGCAGGCTAGGTCATATAAATAAGAACAGGATAAATAGATTGACTCTGGAGGGAATCCTCGAAGTTAATAATCATGAATCACTTCCAACCTATGAGTCCTATCTTCTTGATAAAATGACCAAGTCATCTTTCACTGAAAAAGGTAAGAGAGCCAATGAGCTCTTAGGTCTAGTACATACTGATGTATGTGGACCTATGAGCATAAGTGCCGAAGGTGGAAATGTCTACTTCATCACTTTCATAGATGATCTATCCAGATAATGAAACATAAGTCAGATTCCTTTGAAATATTCAAATGATTCCGAAGTGAAGTAGAAAAATAAGTTGAAAAGAGTATTAAAACTCTTTGGTTTGACCGAGGAGGAGAATATCTTTCTGATGAGTTTCTCACATATCTAGGAGAGAATAAAATTCTCTTCTAACGGACTCCTTCTGGAACACCACAGCATAATTGTCTGTCTAAAAGGAGGAATCAGACTCTGTTAGACATGGTCGGATCCATGATGGAATTTGCTAGCTTGCCGATATCCTTCTGGGGATATGCACTCGAATCAGCTTATTATCTATTAAATAGGGTTCCAAGTAAATCTGTAGTTAAAACACCATATGAGATATGGATAGGGCATAAGCCAATACTTTTACATCTTAGGGTTTGCGGGTGCATGACTTATGTAAAACGATTAGTTATAGACAAACTTGGACCTAGGTCTAACAAGTGGACATTCGTAGAGTATCCAAAAGAGACCAAAGGAAACTATTTCTATCATGCTGATGAACAAAAGGTGTTCGTTAGCCTTAGAGCATCCTTTTTGGAAAAGAATTTTCTTGATGAAGGAACTATTGCCTCTAAGGTTGAACTTGATGAAATTCAATAGGTAGAAAATCTGACATAGAATGTTGAACCTAAGTTCGGATTTGATCAGATCGAAGCCTAGTGAACCCATACCATTAAGGCGTAGAGTACCCCACCTATCCTGGACAGATACTATGGATTCTTGGTCCAGGATGGTGATCCTATCGAACTCGATGAGAATGATGAGGATCCGATCACTTATACGAATGCGATGTAGAGATCCAACTCTGAGAAATGGCCAGAAGCTATGAGATCCAAAATGAATTCCATGAAGGTCAATGATGTATGGATATTAGTTGACCCACCTAAAGGGGTAAAATCCATTGGGTGTAAATGGAATGAAGGGTGCAGACGGAAAGGTGGAGACCTATAAAGCCCATCTGGTTGCCAAGGGGTATCGTCAACGTTATGGTATTGACTATGACGAGACGTTCTCTCCTATGGCAATGCTCAAGTCCATTCAGATCATGCTTGCCATTATTGTCCATCTAGACTAAGAGATCTGGTAGATGGATGTGAAGATAGCTTTCCTAAATGGAGAGCTGATCGAAGAGGTGTATATGATACAACCTGAAGGATTTACATCCATAGATGAGTCCAAGGTGTGCAAGCTTTAGAGATTCATTTATGGATTGAACCAGGCATCTCAGAGTTGGAACATGTGTTTTGATAAAGTGATCAAAATGTATGGCTTCATTAAGAATGGAGAAGAACCCTGCATTTATAAATGGACAAATAGTTAATAGTGGTATTTCTTATTTTGTACGTGGATGATATTCTCTTAATCGGGAATGACATCCCTGCACTACGATGAATAAAAATTTGATTGTCATCATAGTTCTCCATGAAGGACTTGGATGAAGCATCCTACATCCTAGGGATGAAGATCTATAAGGATAGATATAAAAGGATGCTTGGTATATCCCAATCCACATGCATAGAAACTATGCTGAAGAGGTTCAGCATGAAGAATTCCAAAAAGAGCTACCTTCCGATAAGCCATGAAATTTCTCTCTCTAAGAAGGATTGTTCGTCAACTCCTAAAGCAATAGAGTGTATGAGTAGAATTTCATATGCTTCGGTAGTGTGGTCTATTATTTATGCAATGATATGTACAAGACCAGATGTGGCATACTCACTAGGAGTAGTAAGTAGATACCAGTCTAACCTGGGAGAAAATCACTAGAGGTGATTAAAACCATCCTTATGATTTTGAGAAATTCTAAGGACCAATGGTTGGTTTATGGTAAGTTAGATTTGATGCTTGTGGAATTTACAAACTTCAGCTTTCAACCAGATCATGATGATAGTAAAAGTATGTCGGGGTATATCTTTACTCTAAATGGTGGAGTCATTCGTTGGAAAAGTTCCAAGCAGCATACAGTGGCTGACTCTGTTTGCGAAGTAGAGTACATGGCAGCATCAGATGTAGCAAAGGAAGCTGTATGACTGAGAAAGTTCATCACCAAGCTCGAAGTATCACCCTCCATTGATGGTCCTATCCTGCTCTATTATGACTGCACTGGTGCCATAGCTCAAGCAAAGGAATTGAAGGCACACCAGTGAACAAAGCACATTCTACGCCGCTTTCATTTGGTCTGTGAGATCATGGATCGTGGTGATATCGATTTTTAGAAAATCGATGGAAAGAAGAACCTAGCCAACCCCTTCACTAAAGCCCTGGCAATCAAGTAGTTCGACAACCATAAGTCTAAGATGGATATTAGATACTGTGCTGAGTGGCTTTAGGAGAATTGGGAGTTGTTGGAAATTATGTTCCAAAGCCAATTGTCAGCCTGCTGATGGTTGAGATATTATAATTAATTTATTAATTAATGAAAAATATTTTGGCATCTTTTTTCATCATAAGATTAAATCTTCTAATGAACTCTATTATTGTGATGAAGTTCTTAGGACTATTTAGTTTCAATAAAGTGGAAATTTATCGATTAGTCCTTAAATGGGTTCATGACCAAATGATAGACTATTAATTAGGACAACAGCATCAATTGAGCATAGGTCGCTATATGCCATATAAGTTGGTTATCCTCTTAACCAAGAAGTATAGAGATACTGGTATGGCATACAGGTGAGATGTATGGATACATCGTCATTGAATTTGACCAACTCCAGAGTATTCAGTTATCGAGAATGTCTCTGATGGGATATAGGTATAAGTATCCCTTAGACCTGAGATCACCTCAGTGACTTGCAAGCAACTCACTATGCTTTGATACTGGACTAACTGAATTTCTAATTAAGCAATGAAAGGCTTCTGGGCATAGTCAAGTACTTGCAAAGTTGGAGTGTGATCAAGAGAAAATTGACCACTCTAAGAGTTGTAGAAGAATATATCACTATATTTCAATATAGCAAAATCTTGGCCAAGGTAATCCATTAGATGGATTTGATATTTTAAAATACAATGTGGACAACCTGATCAGAGTTGATAGTTGAACTTTGATGTGTCCTATGAGCATTGTGGTCAAGGGGATGAATTATATGGAAACTATATCCGTATGGGTTCTAAGGATGGTGTTCTACACCTTCGACCTATTCGACTGTTGGGTATCATTGCTAGATGGTCACTTCGATTGGTATAAAAATTTATTTTTATGCTACCGACATAGATTTAGACCTATGAGGTCATACATATTAGAGCTTACGATCTGATTGGATGGTTGATCAACTATTAAGAATTGTTCTAGGGTAAAACAATCAATACGATTGGTGTTTAATCTAGTGCAAGTATTGCAGGAGGATTGATTAGTAATTAGATTGCTAATTTACTTAATTTGATTAAGCCAATAGGCTAAGATTAAATCTAATTAAATATGATTTAATTAGATTTAATTTGAGCTTGATTGGATCAAGTCCAATTGGTTTATTAGATAAGCCAAGTTTAAGGAAGAACTAGTCCTAGTCTAACTAGAACTCGAATTAACCAAATTCTTTAATTTAATTAGAAAATAAATTAGAATTAAATCTACTTTAATCAAATTTAATGAATAACTTCAATGGGTTAGGGTCTTATTTAATTGGATTGGTTTAATCTTCATTTTATTTGGTTAAAAGATCTTGTTTGATCAAGTCAAAATAGGAGTCCTAGTACGACTAGGACTCTCTATCTCCTTGCACCACCTTGGTCCCAACATACCCCATCCCTATTTTTTAGATATTTTTCATGGAAAATCCCTTTCTTCTTGATTTTCATGCCCCCTCTCTCCCTCCAAGTCATATCTGAAAGTTAGGTGGAAGACCAAGTCAAAGGAGGAATTTTTTATTCAATTAGAACGCATATCTTCTTTGCCTCTATTTTAATTAATTTTTCTCTTATTCTATAATAATCTATGTTCTCTCTTTGGGTTAAAGGCTTGGTGCGCCCCAACTGAAGGGAAATCCTGATTTTCCCGGTCCAGGTTCGTCCAGATCTGATCAGATCAAGAGATATATTTCAAAAATTTTTCTCTTGATCCCAATCAGATCTTGATATGTTTCAGATCTGATTCTTATTATTTTAATAAATAAAATAAAATAAGATAAATTAAATCAAATTTAATTTACCTGATTTGGGTAATCCTATTACCCTGCAGATGATCCTGATTGCAGCGGAAGGTTCTGGATCTTAGCCACGCAAGCGCCTGGCCTCTACCGGTATCCACTCGGGTTGGATCTGGAGATCCTCTTCTTCTCTATCACACCTCCAAAAATCAGATCTGGATCTGATCTGGAGGATCTTCAAAACTCTTTTGAAGATCTGCAGTCGTCCTTTTGCAGCAGCGCAGCCTTCTTGCTTTTGATCGCCTTTCTTTTGATCTGGAATCGCACCAACCTAAGTCCAAAACTCTTTTGGACGTGGAGAGGAGAAGGAGGAGAAGTTTATGGCATGGAGGAAGGAGGGGAGAGGCAGCCTTGGGGCGTGGGAAATCTCTATTCTAATTGCATTAGAATTAGGGTTGGGCGCAGGGTCTTATTTATAGACCTAAGCTTGTGATCCAACTCCTCTTCCTCTCAACCAATCACAACCCTTTGTGAAATCAGATCTAAATCTGATTGGTTGGGAATAGAGACCCCTGGATTCCTCCTTAGAGGGTGCCTAAGACCAGTCAAACTGGATTCTTAGTAGAACTCTGATTGGAATCCAAAAGGGAGGTGGAGTCCTTGTCCAACAAGGACTCCTAGGCGCCTCCTACTTGGGCTCACGCCTACCCTTGGCGTGCGCCCTTCTCCTTGCCAGGTTCTGGCAGGGGGACAGGCCCCCACCAGCTCTCCAATAGGTGCATGACATGTGGTCAAAAGTCAAAGTGTCAATGGTCAACGTTTGACCAGTCAAAGGTAGACTTTTGACCAAAGTCAAAGAACAAGAAATGGCAGGTGACCAAAAATGGCAGGTAATGTCTTACAAATAAGACAACCTATTCTGACTTGGACAACCTCCAGTCAGACCATATGAAGGCCTCTGATTGAGCACAAACTCCTTTGGCTCAGTCAGGACAACTTATTTATGATAGTAAAAGAAGAACGTTAGGTTCAATCGAGTGCTAGCACGATTTCCTTGAACCTAATTGAATCTCATTCAGATCAATTGAACTAGATCAGTTCAATTGATGATCACCAGATTCAAACCCTTGTTTGTGTGACCCAGTTAGGTTCAGTTCTGTATGGTAATGGGATATGTCATGATCTCTATCATAGACATCATCGAAACTCCTTTCGATGGATCAGAACTCTTCTGATTCGAACAGCTAGAATGATCGATCATCTAAATCATTCTAATTGCTCCCAAAATCCACCAGTGACACCTAGCAGTATATGGTGGCAACCCATCAGAGCTGAATGCGAACCTCTTGGTGCAGCTACCTGTGTGATTAAGTTCTTCTATCTTGAGCCCCGATCAGATTAGGGTTAAGGTGAACTCGTCAAACCCTAGTCTCTGTCATATGATGTAATCATTCGATTCGAGTCCAATGTGAAAATCTAAATAGAAACTCTTTCTATTATTTCACTCTGCCATGGCCATGGGCTTCTGGACTTGATTCTCATGATTATCATAGGGCTGCTCCTCTACCACCGAGGTAGATAGATTCCCATCTTGATGCAATCCAGTTCCTACAATGAACATGCTATAGCCAACATACACCTCAGGGTTCCATATGGCTAGGAGACCGAGTAATGGTGTAGTCAAACTATAACACCCTCAAGGTGAACTGCCGATGCATCTCAGGTCAAAGAACCAGACACACTACTGCAGCATCGAGTCAGTCATTGACGAGAAGGTAGACTTCCTAATGACTACTCGAGGTGGTCACGCTCAGTGCCCTCGTTCTCTAACGAGTACCTGTACTTCTCGCTCCGGTGTCTCCACACCGTAGACTCAAGACTCATCTACTAAAGAGAAGCGATCGTACACCAACCTTCCGGATCAATCACCATCCTCGTGATGATCCTATGGTCGGGAGCTGTTTATGAGTTAATAATGATTATTCATGTCTTAAATTTTCAACTCTTGAAAATATGAATTATCATTACCATTAACTCAAAGGATGTATCACAGACACTAAATACACATAGGTGTGATAGAAAATAACCCATTTTATTAATTATAGTCAAAATTATAATTTTGCCCCTAGAAGTGTATTACAAGTGTCAGCCAATTCTGGCTTCTAGGGCACATATATCTAACACTTGCAGGTTCGGCATGGACGTTGGCATGATGAGCCGAGACGCCGTACCTGCAGATCCGAATGGGGAAGCCGAACACGGATCCTCGGCCCTCTATTTTCCCTTCTTCGGGACGACCAGTACGCTGGCCCTAGTACTCTTTCTTGGGGTCGATTCTCGATGTTCCAATGGTGGGTTTTCTGGTGGAGTCGCCATCGGAAGGACTGCTGTATAGCCTGCAATGCCT
>QRFJ01001358.1:0-96465 GCA_006176705.1 Cocos nucifera
AAAGAGAGATCAGGATACACGCCAATGGGTTGGACGCAGATATTTTTCTATAGAGAGTCAAGATTCTAGTTAGATATTGTAATTTTAGACTGACCAATTTGTTTAGGGATTTTATTTTAAACAAATTAGCTCCCACTATTTTCTTTGATCCTTACACTCCCTCTATAGAGATGCAAATCTCCATATTAACTGATTTCTAGTGGGTGGTGCGGTCTCAACCAACTGACTCATCCCACCTAAACCTAATAGTTATTTGGTGATGGGTTAGCCAATGATGAACAACTCTTGTTCAATGATTCTCTAATCATGTGCACCCAAACTTGGTCTCTAATTCATGAATCTCACCATATTTGGAATATTAATCCACTTCTTAGTTAAGTCAAATCCACATTTGCATAGACTGTGGTTCCTAATTGAGTCTCTCACACGTATCCAAAATATTGAGTCCACTCATCCTCCAGCCCATAGCATCTAATGCCTAATAGACATGGTTGCTCTTCGGTGCAATTGAGCCACTTGTATCCAGCCAAGAACAATCAACCCCGGGAAGGGCCCGCACATCTACAATGGTGGAGACCTCAGATCTTAATCTTTTCTTAGGGAGATTGATTAAGGTCTCATTAAACTAGACTTGGCTTAGTCATAACAATTATGACTAACCTAGTGGCATGGGGTTAGCTCGGATTATTGACCACCTTAGATCAAGAACTGTGGTCAACAGATATGGCTAGGTAAGTGAGATCGGTGAAGGAATATCCATTAACTCGTATAAGAATGCATTCAGGTCGAGTAGCTTCCAATTAAAAACTAGTCGATTGTATGTGCCAAACTTACCTTAGACACCAAATTGTTGAGTCAGAACCAATTGGGTTAGCCTACAATTCAGACTCTAACCTCTGAGCCTAATTAGGTCTTGCTTGATCGTGACTCGATCTTGACCCAGACTTAATCCTATTAGGCTGGTTAATTTAAGCATTATTGATCCCATCTAACCAACTCTTGATTCAGTTTGATCAACCACTTAGACCTAATTGAGCTACCCAAGCCTGAACCCAGTATTATGAATATGTCTTAGATATGAAATTCTCAATTTTAGACCTAATTAATATTTCATAAACTTAAGTTTTATTTAAGTAGGGTTCATAAACAAAATATGCATAATAAATCCTAGGGTTTCAGGACCTAGGGTTTTGCAGAAAGTAAGTTTTGGTTTTTTGATTAAGGACGAACAAACAGCACCCCTACACATCATAAGAACACCCAATCGAATGAAAAGGGAGGGCCTTTAAACCCTTCTTCATTCTTATGACCGGACGACCAAGAGGAACGCCTTAATCAGGAACATGCAATACTACAAAATAATTTAGATCTATATCATATATCTCATATATAAATCAGATCTATTCATGGCATATTTTGCATACATCTCATGTATCAAATTATGCATGTTTTCAAATCTAAATTATCTCATAATAATCTAAAAATTTAATTTAAATTGATCTTATCAAAATAAACCCTAATCTAGACAACTATGTAGAAACTATTCTACAACTAGTCTAGACATGCATCATACATCTCATATGATGTTTAAAATTAAATAATTTTATTTGCTATTTTTAGATGTTATTATAACCATTATAATATCAAAAAATAGTAAATAAAAGGGATCTAAAATATGATTGAATCAGATTAAATCAAAAATATGCAAGACTATTCTATAGAACTATTCTATTCTAGAACTAGTCATGCATATCTTCTAATCTTAGATCCAAATCATTTAATTTTATTTTTTTCTGATTTCAAATCTAATCACATCTCATGTGACATCTGAAATCAATTATTTTCTAATTAAAATAAATTTAAAATTAGATCTAAACATTTTTAGAACCATGGCTCTGATACCAGTTGAAGGAAAATCCTGATTTTTCAGTCCAGGTTCGTTCAGATCTGATCAGATCAAGAGATATATTTTAAAATTTTTTTCTCTTTGATCTATATCAGATCTAGGATGTTTTAGATTTGATTTTTATTATATTAATAAATAAAATAAAATAAAAATAAATTAAATCAAATTTAATTTACTTGATTTGGATAATCCAATTACCCGTTGATGATCCTGTATGCAGCGGAAGATTCTGGATCTAACCACGCAAGTGCCTGGCCTCTATCGGTATCCACTTAGACTGGATCTGAAGATCCTCTTCTTATCTATCATGTCTCCAAAAATTAGATCTGGATCTGATCTGGAGGATCTTCAAAACTCCTTTTGAAGATCAGCAGTGGTCCTTTGCAGCAGTGCAGCCTTCTTGCTTTTGATCGCCTTTCTTTGATCTGGATCGCACCAACCAAAGTCCAAAACCCTTTTTGGATGTGGAGAGGAGAAGGAAAAGGAGGTTCGGAATGGAGGAAGAGGGGAGAGGCAGCCTTGGGTGTGGGGAATTATGATTCTCAATCATATCACTCTCATAATCTGAGTTGGGTGCAGGGTCTTATTTATAGACTACCTGTGATCCAACTCCTCTTCTTCCAACCAATCACAACCCTTTATGAAATCAGATCTAAATCTGATTGGTGGGAATAGAGTCCCCTGGATTCCTCCTTAGAGGGCACCTAAGACCAGTCAAAGTTGTTCTTAGGAGAACTCTAATTAGATCGCAAAAGGGAGGTGGAGTCCTGTCCAACAAGGACTCCTAGGCGCCTCCAACTTGGGCGCATGCCTAGGGTGGCATGCACCCTCCTTCTTGCCAGGTCTGGTAGGGGGACAAGCCCCCACCAGCTCTCCAATAGGTGAGTGACATGTGGTCAAAAGTCATAGTGTGAATGGTCAACGTTTGACCAGTCAAAGGTAGACTTTTGACCAAAGTCAAAGAACAAGAAATGGCAGATGACCAAAAATGGCAGGCAGTGTCTTATAAAATAAGATCATATTCTGACTTGGAACCTCCAGTCAAACAATATGAAAGGCCTCTGATTGAGCACATCCTTTGGACTAGGGTATTTATTGATAGTAAGATCTGAGTGCTAGCACGATTTTCTTGAAACCTAATTGAATCTGTAGACAATTGAACTAGATCAGTTCAATTGATGATCACCAGATTCAAAACCCTTGTTTGTGTGACCCAGTTAGGTTCAGTTCAGTATGGTAATGGGATATGTCATGATCTCTATCATCGACATCATCGAAACTCCTTTCGATGGATCAGAACTCTTCTGATTCGAACAGCTAGAATGATCGGTCATCTAAATCATTCTAATTGCTCCCAAAATCCACTAGTGACACCTAGCAGTATATGGTGATAACCCATCAGAGCTAAATGCGAACCTCTTGGTGCAGCTACCTATGTGATCAAGTTCTTCTATCTTGAGCCCCGATCAGATTAGGGTTAAGGTAAACTCGTCAAACCCTAGTTTCTGTCATATGATGTAATCATTCGATTCGAGTCTAATGTGAAAATCTAAATAGAAACTATTCTATTATTCACTCTGCCAGCCATGGACTTCTGGACTTGATCTCATGTTATCATAGGGCTGCTCCTCTACCACCGAGGTAGATAGATTCCATCTTGATGCCATCCAGTTCCTACAATGAACATGCTATAGCCAACATACACCTCAGGGTTCCATATGGCTAGGAGACCGAGTAAGGTGTAGTCAATACTATAACACCCTCAAGGTAAACTACCGATGCACCTTAGGTCAAAGAACCAGACACACTCACTACAGCATCGAGTCAATTCATTGACGAGAAGGTAGACTCCCTAATGACTACTCGAGGTGGTCCACGCTCAGTGCCCTCGTTTCTTTAACGAGTACCTATACTCTCGCTTCGGTGTCTTCACACCGTAGACTCAAGACTCATCTACTAAAGAGAAGCGATTGTACACCAACCTTTTGGATCAATCACCATCCTCGTGATGATCCTATGGTCAGGAGCAATTTATGAGTTAATAATGATTATTCATGTCTTAAATTTTCAACTCTTGAAAATATGAATTATCATTGCCATTAACTCAAAGGATGTATCACAGACACTAAATACACATATGTGGTAGAAAATAATCCATTTATTGATTTTAGTCATAATTATAATTTTGCCCCTAGAAGTGTATTATAAGTGCCAGCCAATTCTGGCTTCTAGGGCACATATATCTAACACTTAGAAGTGTATTACAAGTGTTAGCCAATTCTGGCTTCTAGGGCACTCATATCTAACAAACTCCCACTTGACCTAAAGTTGATTGGCTACAAATCTAAGTCCCATCTTCTCAAGGTAGGCTTCGATCTTCTGTTGGCCCAATGACTTTATAAGCGGATCCACCGCATTGTCTGCGGAGTCGACTCTTTTGACCTTGACGTAACCCTTCTCGAGGTAATCGCGGATGAGATGGTAACACCACTCGATGTGCTTGGACTTCTGATGAGACCTTGGCTCCTTAGCAAGGGCTATGGCACCATTGTTGTCGTAGTACAGAGGAATGGCATCTGATGGCGTCACTCCGATCTCCACGGTAAATTTTTTATACTAGAATGCCTCCTTCGTAGCTTCTGATGCACCGATATATTCTGCTTCCATGGTGGAATCTGCTATCACTATCTGTTTGAAACTTTTTCAACTGACAGCTCCGCCATTGCACAAAAACAGACTCCCAGATGTCGACTTTCGATCATCTACATCGGACATAAAGTTCAAGTCTGTATACCCTTGGACTTGGAGTTCTCCATTACCAAAGACCAACAACATATCCTTAGTTCTTCTTAAGTACTTAAGGATACATTTCATAGAAGTCCAGTATTCTTCACCTGGATTTGACTGATATCTGCTCGTGACACTCACGGCATGGGCTATATCAGGTCATGTACATAACATGGCATACATGAGGCTCCCTATTGCTAAAGCATAAGGGATCTTGCTCATGCATTCTATTTCCTCAGGTGTGCTAGGGCACATCTTCTTGGAAAGATGAATGCCATGCCTGAAGGGTACTAAACCCCTCTTAGAGTTTTCCATACTAAACCTCTTTAGTACTTTCTCTATGTACATCTTCTGTGAAAGTCCTAGTATCCTATTCGGTCTATCTCTATAGACCTTAATTCCTAGAATAAAGGATGCTTCTCCTAGGTCTTTCATGGAGAATTCTTTAGATAACCACATTTTAACTGTGGTCAACATGGGAATATCATTCCTGATAAGGAGGATGTCATCCACATATAATACGAGGAAGACAACAATGCTCCCACTGACCTTTTTGAAGACACATGGCTTCTCCTCATTTTTGATGAAATCAAACATTTTGATCACATCATTAAAATGAGTGTTCTAGCTCCGAGATGCTTGCTTAAGTCCATATATGGACCTTTGTAGCTTGCAAACCTTGTGATCATCATCACTGGATGTGAAACTTAGCGGCTGTTCCATATAGATATCTTCCTTAAGATATCCATTTAAGAATACCGTTTTCACGTCCATTTGCCATATTTCATAATCGAAATAGACTACAACAGCAAGCAATGTACGAATGGATTTTAGCATAGCTACTAGCGCAAAGGTATCCTAAGAGTCAATGCCTTCTCATTGACTATAACCTTTTGCTACTAATCTAGCCCTGAATGTCTCCACATTCCCATCTACACCAATCTTTCTCTTGAAGATCCATTTACACCTAATAGGTACTATACCTTCTGGTGGATCTACCAAGGTCCGAACTTGGTTTGAGTGCATTGAGTCAATTTTTGACTTCATTGCCTCTAACCATTTCTCAGAGTCGATATCTGATATCGCCTCATTATAGGTTTTGGGTCATCACCATGAACCCCATTACCTATGAAGAACATTTCCTCAACATCCTCTAAAATAGTACCTAAGTACCTTTCAGGGGGATGAGAAACTCTTTTCGATCTACGAGGTGGAGGTAGTGTATGGATTGGTTTAACCTGATTTGGTTCCATTTGGTCCTTAGCTCATTGCTCTTGTGAGACTTTCTCATCGAGCTTGATCTATTTTTCAATGCCGCTATCTTGAATAAACTATTTTTTAAGAAAGATGGCATATCGACTAACAATCACATTGTGATCTTCTGAAATGTAGAAATAATATCCTAATGACTCTTTAGGATATCCTATGAATCGAGCTCTAAGGACCTAAAGTCTAACTTGTCTGCTTGTCTTTTGACATGAGCCGGACAACCCCAAATTCTAAGATGACTTAGACTTAGTTTCTTACCATGCCATATCTCATATGGTGTGGTAGGAACAATTTTAGAAGAAACTCTATTCAGTAAGTATATTGCAGTTAATAAACAGTATCCCCAAAGAAAATCAGGAAGGTCTGTGAAGCTCATCATAGATCGAACCATATCTAGTAGGGTCCGATTCCTCCGTTCTGAAATTCTGTTGAGTTGAGGTGTTTCTGGTGGAGTCCATTGAAAGATTATACCATTTTCCTTGAGATAGTTCAGAAATTTCCGACTAAGATATTCACCTCCTCGATCTGATCGAAGAACCTTAATGGGTTTTCCAATTTGCTTTTCTACTTCATGTCTAAATTCCTTGAACTTTTCAAATGCTTCAGACTTGTGTCTCATAAGATATACATAACCATACCTTGATAAATCATCGGTAAAGGTTATGAAGTAGACTAAGTTGCCTCTAGCCGACACATCAAATGGGCCGCACACATCTGTATGTACTAGGGCAAGAAAATCTGTGGCCCTTTCCCCATATCCTACAAAAGGGAGTTTAGTCATTTTGCCATGAAGATAGGATTCACAAATTAGATATGACTCGAAAGTCAATGGACTCAATAGCCCAATTTTTTTCAATTTGTTAACCCTATCTTCTGCTATATGACCTAATCTTAGGTGCCATAGATACCTATCATTAGGACTATCCCTAGGTCATTTTGATTTTATGGCATTCACATTTTGCTCAAAGTTAAAAATAGATACATCAACATGTAACTGATAAAGATCATTAATAAGAAAACCACTTGCAATTTTATTTCTTTCATAAAGAATATTACAATGGTCCTTAAGAAAACTAATTACATAGCCTTCTAATGCAAGGCAAGAAAATAGAAATCAAATTTCTGCTTGCTGCAGGCACATAATAACAGTCTTTTAATACTAAGTCTAATCCAGATGGTAGTCGAAGAGGGTATGTTCCCACGACCACGACAGCAATTCTTGCTCCATTTTCGATGCATTAGGATCATCTCACCATCCCTCAGCCTCCTGCTATCCTCAAGACCCTGCATAGAAGTGCACAAGTGAGCACTAGAACCAGAGTCAAGCACCCAACTGGATGCAGAAGAAATCGTAAGGTTAGACTCAATAACGAGCATACCTCCAGAAGGACCTGCCTCCTTCTTCTTTAGGGTGGCCAGGTAAGTAGGGCAGTTCCGCTTTCAGTGGCCATCATTGTTGCAATGGAAATACTTTTCTTTATCAGCGGCCTTCTTCTTCGGCTCTGCCTTCTTCTTCTTTCCTCCTTCCATCTTTTGCTTTTTCACAGACTTCTTTTTCTTTCCATAAGACTTTCTTTTGAAAGAAGTCCATTCCATAGCAAGAACTGAGCCTTTAGAACCTTTCATAGAAAGCTCAGCAGTAACCAGCATATTCATTAATTCGGCCAAAGAATTTTGAAGTTTATGCATATGGTAGTTCATAATAAACTACCCATACGCATCGGTCAAGGATTGCAGTATTTTGTCATTCTACAGATCCAAGTCCAGCCTCACTCTGAGCTTCTTAAGCTCTTCCTAGTCTTTGATCATCATCAAATAATGATCTTGGACTGACTGCCCATCGTGCATCTTAGCCTTGAATAGTCATTTAGTGACTTGATACTTGGCTATGCGACTTTGTTCACCAAACATCTCTTGTAGGTGAGCCAACATTTGGCGAGCAGTCCTGATATCTTCATGTTGGCATTGAAGCTCATCAGACATCGAGCCCAATATGTAGTATCTGACCTTATTATCTTCGTCAGTCGACTTATCCAGAGATGCTCTCTGTTCAGTAGATGGACGAGCTTGGTAAGGTGGGAGGGTCCTGGTCCAATACATGAGTTAACTTTTTGGAACCCAAAATAATTTTGAAGTTTTAGAGCCAATCCTTGTAATTTGGTCTGGTCAGTCTATGGGTGTCCAGGATTCATGCTAGTGGGTTGGATGCGGACATCTTTCTATAGAGAGTCAAAGTTTTTAGTTAGATATTATAATTAAGACTTAACCAATTTATTTAAAAATTTTATTTTAAAATAAATTAGCTCCCACTATTTTCTTGGATCCTACACTCCCTCTGTAGAGATGCGAAAATCTCCACGATTACTGATTTTTAGTGGGTGGTGCGGTCCCACCAACTGACTCATCACCTCACCTAATAGTTATTGGTGATGGGTTAGCCAATGAGTGAACAACTCTTGTTCAATGATTTTCTAATCATGATGCACCCAAACTTGATCTCTAATTCATGAATCTCATCATGTCTGAAATATTGATCCACTCCTTAGTTAAGTCAGACCCATCATTTGCACAGATTGGATTCCTAATTGAGTCTCTCATCGTATCCAGAATATTGAGCCCAATTCATCCTTCAGTCCATAGCATCCAATGCCTAATAGACATGGTTGCATCTTTTCGATGCAACTGAGCCACTGTAACCAGCCGAGAACAATCAACCCCGGGAAGGGCCCGCACATCTACAATGGTGGAAGACCTTAGACTTAATCTTTTCTTAGGGAGATTTGATTTAGGTCTCATTAAACTAGACTTGACATAGTCATAACTATTATGACTAACCTAGTGGCATGGGTTAGCTTGGATTATTGACCACCTCAGATTAGAACTGAGTCAACAAACATGGCTAGGTAAGTGAGACCGGTGGAAGGGATATGCCATTAACTCGATAAGAACGCATTCGAGTCGAGTAGCTCCTAATTAAAAATCAGTCGGTCATATCTGCCAAACTTACCTTAGACACCAAATTGTTGAGATAGAACCAATCGGATTAGCCTACAATCCAGACTCTAACCACTGAGCCTAATTAGGTCTTAGCTTGATCGATCACTCACGTGACTCGATCTTGACCCAGACTTAATCCTATTAGGCTGGTCAATTTAAGCATTGTTGATCCCATCTAACCAACTCTTGATTCAGTTTGATCAACCGCTAAACCTAATTGAGCTACCCAAACCTGAACCTAGTTTTATGAATATGTCTTAGATCTAAAATTCTCAATTTTAGATCTAATTGATATTTCATAAACTTAATTCTTAATTAAGTTAGGATTCTTAAACAAAATATGTGAAAAGATCCTAGGGTTTCAGGATCTAGGGTTTTGCAGAAAGTAAGTTTTCAATTTCTGATTAAGGACGAACGTGCAGCACCCCTACACATCATAAGAACATCCCATCGAATGGAAGGAGAGGGTCTTTAAGCCCTACTTTGTTCTTATGACCAGACGGCCAAGGGGAACGCCTTAATCAGAAATACAACTAATCTACAAAAATAAATTAGATCTAAGCATATATCTCATATAAAAAATAGATCTAATTAAAACATATTTTGTATATATCACATATATTATGCATGAATATTTTTCAAATCTAAATTATCTCATAATCATCTAAAAAATTAAATTTAAATTTGATTATATCAAATAAAATTTAATCTAGACCTATTTGCAGAACTATTTTACAACTAGTCTAAACATGCAACTATCATATCTCATATGAATAATTAATTTTATTTTATTTTTTATTTTCAAATTTGATTATAATATTTATAATATCATAGAATAGCAAATAAATAGATCTAAAAATCACTTTTAATCAAACAAAAATTATGATCAAACTAGACTACATAGAACAATTTTATTCCTAGTCTAGTTATGTATCTCATACATATTAGATCTAAACTAATTTATTTTAATTTTTTAATTTTTTGATTTTAGATCTAATCATATCTCATGTGATATCTAAAATCACTAATTAATTAGATTAAATCAAATCTAAAAAAAAATTATAAGAACCTGGGTCTGATACCAGTTGAAGGGAAAATCTTGATTTCCTGGGTCAGGTTCGTTCAGATCTGATTGGATCGAGAGACATACATCAAAAATTCTTCTCTCATATCTAGATTAGATCTGACATATTTCAGATTTAATTTATGATCTAATAATTAAGAAAATAAAACTAAATTAATTCTAAATTAATTTTTACCTTGATCTTAGGTAATCTGATTATTCGTTGATGATCCTGCGGAAGCTCTAAGATTTTGGATCTAGCCATGCAAGTGCCTGGCCTCTACCAGCATCCACTCAGGCTAGATCTAGAGATCTTCTCCTTCTTTTTTTTTTCTCCAAAAATTAGATCTGGATCTAATTTGGGGGATCTTCAAAATTTCTTCTGAAGATCACCCATCATCTCTGCAGTAGTGCTGCCTTCTTCCTTTTTCATCAGTCTTTCTTGCTTGACTCACACTAATCAGAAGAACCCAACTTTCTTTGGCATGGAGAGGAGAGAGAGGGGCAGATGGTGGCATGGAGAAGGGAGAGAGACAGCCTTGGGGTGTGGCTTAGATGAACTCAATATAAAAGTGGGCACAGATAGGGTCTATTTATAGACTCTGCTGTGCCATGCAGTGCTGCATCACCCCGGCCAATCGCATTGCTTCGTTCAATCAGATCTAAATCTAATTGGTGGGATGAGAGACCCACAGATTCATCCTAAGGTGGCACCTAAGATTGGTCAAAGTCTATAGGTGAGGGTCACCTAGTTTGAATCCAACAAGCAACCTGGAGTCCCATCCATATGGGATTCCAGCGTCCCTATCCATGGGTGCATGCCTAGGATGGCTTGCACCCCCTTTCTTTCCAATTTCTAGAGAGAGAACAAGCCCCTATCTACTCTTCAATAAGTGCATGACACATGGGCAGATGTCCAAGGGTCAAAGGTCAACGTTCGACCAAGTCAAAGTACAAGAATTAGTAGGTGACGAAAAATGGCAGGTGTTGTCTCAAATTTATCTCATAAAATAAGACAATCCATTTTTAACTTGGACAAGCCCCAATCAAACTAGGTAAAGGTACCTGAGTGAGCACAAACTTATTTGGCTCTGTCGAGACAACTTTTAAGATAGAAAAAGGAGAATGTTAGGCTCAATCGTGTGCTAGCACGATTTCCTTGAACCTAATTGAATCTTATTCAAATCAATTGAACTAGGTTAGTCCAATTGATGATATCCAGATCCAAACCTTTGTTTGTGTGACCTAGTTAGGTTTAGTTCTATATGATAATGGGATATGTCATGATCTCCATCATCGACATCATCGAAACTCCTTTCGATGGATCAGAACTCTTCTGATTCAGACAACTTAGAATGATCGATCATCTAAATCATTCTAATTGCTCCAAAATCCACTAGTGACACCTAGCAGTATATGGTGGCAATCCATCAAAACTTGAAAATGAACCTCTTGGTGCAGCTACTTGTGTGATTAAGTTCTTCTATCTTGAGCCCCGATCAGATTAGGGTTAAGGTGAACTCGTCAAACCCTAATTTCTATCATATGATTTAATCATTCGATTCAAGTCCGATGTGAAAACCTTAATAGAAACTCTTTCTATTATTTCACTCTCTACCATGGCCATGGGCTTATGGACTTGATTCTCATGATCATCATAGGGCTGCTCCTCATCCACCGAGGTAGATAGATTCCATCTTGGTGCAATCCAATTCCTACAATGAACATGCTATAGCCAACATACACCTCAGGGTTTCGAATGGCTAGGAGATCGAGTCATGGTGTAGTCAAACTATAACACCCTCAAGGTGAACTATCGATGCACCTCAGGTCAAAGAACCAGACACACCACTGCAGCATCGAGTCAGTCATCGACGAGAAGGTAGACTTCCTTATGACTACTCGAGGTGGTCACGCTCAGTGCCCTCATTCTCTAACGAGTACCTATACTCTCGCTCCGATGTCTCTACACCGTAGACTTAAGACTCATCTACTATAAAGAAGCGATTGTACACTAATCTTCCGGATCAATCACCATCCTCATGATGATCCTACGGTCAGGAGCATTTTATGAGTTAATAAATGAAAATTCATGTCTTAAATTTTCAACTCTTGAAAATATGAATTATCATTACCACAACTCAAGGGATGTATCACAGACACTAAATACACTTATGTGATAGAAAATAACCTACTTTATTATTAATAGTCAAAATTATAATTTTGTCCTTAAAAGTGTATTACAAGTGTCAGTCAATTTTAACTTCTAGGGCACTCATATCTAACAATACATCCCTTGAGTTAATGGTAATGATAATTCTTATTTTCAAGAGTTGAAAATTTAAGACATGGATTTTCATTATTAACTCATAAAATGCTCTTGACCGTAGGATCATCATGAGGATGGTGATTGATCTATAAGGTTGGTGTATAATCGCTTCTTTATATTAGATGAGTCTTGAGTCTACGATGTAGAGACACTGGAGAGAGAGTACAGGTACTCATTAGAGAATGAGGGCACTGAGAATGACCATCTCGAGCAGTTATTAGGAAGTCTACCTTCTCGTTGATGACTAACTCGAAGCTGCAATGGTGTATCTAGTTCTTTGACCTGAGGTACATCGGCAGTTCACCTTGAGGGTGTTATAGTTTGACTACACCATGACTCGATCTTCTAGCCATTTGAAATCCTGAGGTGTATGTTGGCTATAGCATGTTCATTGTAGTATTTGGATTACACCAAAAGAAAATCTATCTACCTCGGTAGATGAGGAGCAGCCCTATGATGATCATGAGAATCAAATCCATAAGCCCATGACCATGGTAGAGTAAAATAATAGAAAGAGTTTCTATTAAGGTTTTCACATTGGATTTGAATCAAATGATTAATTTATATGACGAAAATTAGGGTTTGATGAGTTCACCTTAACCTTAATCCGATCGGAGCTCAAGATAGAAGAACTTAATCACATTGATAACTGCACCGAGAGGTTTATTTTTAGTTCGATAGGTTGCCACCATATACTGCTAGGTGTCACTAGTGGATTTTAGGAGCAATTAGAATGGCTTGGATAATCGATTATTCTAGTTGTCTGAATTAGAAAAGTTCTGATCCATCGAAAGGTGTTTTAATAATGTCGATGATAGAGATCATAACATATCTCATTATCATACAGAATTGAATCTAACTGGATCACACAAACAAGAGTTTAGATCTGCATATCATCAATTAGACTAAGCCAGTTCAATTAATTTGAATTAGAATCAATTAGGTTCAAGTACCTTTAGTTGGTCTGATTAGAGCTTATCCAGATTAGAAAAGGGTTGTCTTAATTTATGAGATAAATTTAAGACAATACCTACCATTTTCCATCACCTGCTAATTTTTATCTTTTAACTTTGGTCAAATGTTGACCTTTGACACTTAGACATCTGTCCATATGTCATGCACCCATAGGAGAGCAAATGAGGGTTTGTCCCCCTACTAGAAAGAGGAAAGAAGGGGGTGCACACCTAGGGAGGCATGCATCTAAGGATAATGACGCCTGGAGTCCCATACGGATGGGACTCTAGGTTGCTTCATGTTATCAAACAAGGTGGCGCCAAAGACTCTACTTTGACCAGTCTTGGCGCCACCTAAGGATGTTTGAGAGGGGCTCTCATCTGATTGGATCAGGTGATGTCATTCCATCAATCAAATTTAGATCTGATTGCACGTAAAGACATGATTGGCTGGGATGATGTGGCACTGCATGGCGCAGCAGGGTCTATATAAACCCTGTCTGCACCTAGTTTTGAAAGAGTTCTCTCCTTGCCCACACCACATAGCCCTCTCCCCTCTCCTCCACACCTACCTCTAATTCTCTCTCTCCTCTCTATGCTCAAGAGGCCTTAGGCTTAAGTTTGGTGAGATCCAGGCAAGAGAAAGGCGACAAGAAAGAAAGAAGGCAGCACTGCTGCAAGAGACAACATCGGATCTTCAAAAATTATTTTGAAGATCTTCAAGATCAGATTTAGATCTAATCTTTGAAAAAAAGATTAAAAAAAAGAAGATCTTCAGATCCTACCCAAGTAGATATCGATAGAGGCCAGGTGATTGCGTGGCTGCATCCAAAACCTCAGGCAATCAGTAGGATCATCATAGGATAATAAGATTACCCAAGAACAAGATATAAATTAAATCTAATTTAATTATTTTATTTTATTTTATTAGATCCATCAAATTAGATTTAAAAAGTATTAGATCTAATTTAGATCTAAGAGAAAAATTTTTAAAATATTTCTCTTGGTCAAATCAGATTTGAATGAACCTGACCCAGAAAATAGGATTTTTTCTTCAACTGATATCAGAGCCAGATTTTCATAAATAATTTAGATCTAATTTTAATTTATTTTTAATTTAATAATTATATAATTTTAGATATCACATGAGATGTGATTATATCTAAAATCAAAAAAAAATAAAAATTAAATAATTTAGATCTAAGTTGTACAAGATACATGACTAGTTGTAGAATAGAATTATTCTATGTACAGTCTTACATGATCATAATTTAATTTAATTAAGTTATAATTTTTAGATCTATTTATTTACTATTTTTTGATATTATAAATATTATAATAAGATCTAAAAATATAAAATAAAATTATTTAATTTTTGGTTCATATGAGATATGATGAATGCATGTTTAGACTAGTTGTAGAATAGTTCTACATAATTATTTAGAATAGAATTTATTTTGATGTGATCAATTTAAATTTAATTTTTTAGATGATTATGAGATAATTTAGATCTAAAAATATGCATGATATGATACATGAGATGTATGCAAAATATGTTTAAAGTTAGATCAATTTTATATATGAGGTATACGATGTAGATCTAACTAGTTTTGTAGTTTTCATATTTCTGATTAAAACGTTCTACTTGACCGTCCGATCATAAGAATAAAGTAGAATTTAAATGCCCTCTTCTTCCATTTGATGGGGTGTTCTCATGATATGTAGGGGTGCCGTGCATTCGTCCTTAATCAGAAACTCCCCCCCAAAAAAAACTTATTTTCTGTAAAATTCTAGATCCTGAAATCCTAAAATTTTATTTACATATTTTGTTTGTAAATCCTAAACTTAATTGGAAATTAAGACTATGAAATATGTTAAATCTAAAAATTAAGAATTTTTGAATTTAAGATATATTCATAAAATTGGGTTCGGGCTAGGGTAGCTCAATTAGATCTAAGCGATTGATCAAACCAAATCAAGAGTTGGTTAGATGGGATCAAGAGTGCTTAAATTGACCAGGCTATAGGATTAAGTCTGGGTCAAGATTGAGTCACATGAGTGATCGATCAAGCTAAGACCTAATTAGACTCAATGGTTAGAGTCTGAATTTTAGGCTAATCCGATTGATTCTGGCTCAATAATTTAGTATCTAAGGTAAGTCTGACAGATACGGCTGGCTGATTTTTAATTGAGAGCTACTCGACTCGAATGCGTTCTTATCGAGTTAATGGCATATCCCTTCCACCGGTCTCACTTACCTGATCATATTTGTTGGCTTAGTCCTGATCTGAGGTGGTCAATAATCCGGCTAACCCATGCCACTAGGTTAGTCATAATGGTTATGATTATGTCAAGTCTAGTTTAATGAGATCTAAATCAAATCTCCCTAAGAAAAGATTAAGTCTACGGTCTTCCACCATTATAGATCTATGGGTCCTTCCCGGGGTTGATTGTTCTCAGTTGGTT
The DNA here is from genome assembly GCA_006176705.1 of Cocos nucifera. Lineage (NCBI taxonomy): Eukaryota > Viridiplantae > Streptophyta > Magnoliopsida > Arecales > Arecaceae > Cocos > Cocos nucifera. The sequence continues at coordinate 15,771 of QRFJ01001358.1, forward strand.
ATAGTGGTTCAGTTGCATCGGAAAGATGCAACCATGTCTATTAAGCATTGGATGCTACGGGCTGGAGGATGGATTGGGCTCAATATTTTGGATACGGTGAGAGACTCAATTAAGAATTCAATCTGTGCAAATGGTGAGTCTGACTTAATTAAGGAGTGGATCAATATTCCGGACATGGTGAGATTCATGAATTAGAGATCAAGTTTGGGTGCACCATGATTAGAGAATCATTGGACAAGAGTTGTTCACCCATTGGCTAACCCATCACCAATAACTATTAGGTGAGGTGATGAGTCAGTGGGATTACACCACCTACTAAAATTATTAATCATGGAGATTTTTGCATCTCTACAGAGAAAGTATAGGGATTCAAAAAAATAGTGGAAGATAATTTATTTTAAAAATAAAACTTCTAAATAAATTGATCAAGTCTTAATTATAATATCTAACTAGAAACTTTGACTCTATAGAAAATTATCTGTGTCCAACCCACTAGCACGTATCCTGAACACCCATAGACTGACCGAACCCAATTACAAGGATTGGCTCTAAAACTTCAAAATCATTTTGGGTTTCGAGAAGTTAACTCATGTATTGGACCAGGACACCCCCACCTTACCAGCTCGTCCATCTGCTAAATAGAGAGTGTTTCTTGACAAGTGGATGGACAAAGATAATAAGGCTAGATACTACATGTTAGGCTCGATGTCTGATGAGCTTCAGTGCCAACATGAAGATATCAGGACCGCCCACCAAATGTTGGCTCACCTATAAGAGATGTTTAGTGAACAGAGTCACGTAGCCAAGTATTAAGTCACTAAACGACTATTCAAGACTAAAATGCGTGATGGACAGTCAGTCCAAGATCATTGTTTGATGATGATAAAGGATTTGGAAGAGCTTGAGAAGCTCAGAGTGAAGTTGGATCTGGATCTGCAGAATGATATAATTCTACAATTCTTGACTGATGCATATGGGCAGTTCATCATGAACTACCATATGCATAAACTTCAAAATTTTTTGGCTGAGCTTATAAACATGCTGGTTATTGCTGAGCTTTCTATGAAAGGTTCTAAAGGCTCTTTGCTTGCTATGGAATGGACTTCCTCCAAGAGAAAGTCTTTTGGAAAGAAGAAGTCTGTGAAAAGGCAAAAGGTGGAAGGAGGAAAGAAAAAAAAGATAGAGTTGAAGAAGAAGGCCGCTAACAAAGAAAAATATTTTAATTGCAACACTGACGGCCACTAGAAGCGAAACTGCCCTACTTACCTGGCCACCCTGAAGAATAAGGAGGCAGATCCTTCTGGAGGTATGCTCGTTATTGAGTCTAACCTCATAGTTTCTTCTGCATCCAGTTGGGTGCTTGACTCTGCTTCTAGTACTCATTTGTGCACTTCCATGCAGGATCTTGAGGATAGCAGGAGGCTGAGGGATGGTGAGATAATCCTACACGTCGAAAATGGAGCAAGAGTTGCTGCTGTGGCTGTGAGAACATATCCTCTTCGACTACCATCTAGTTTAGACTTAGTATTAAAGGATTGTTATTATGTGCCTACAGTAAGCAAAAATTTGATTTCTATTTTATGCTTAGCATTAGAAGGCTATGTAATTAGTTTTGTTAAGGATCATTGTAACATTCTTTATGAAAGAAATAAAATTGCAAGTGATTTTTTTATTAACGATCTTTATCAGTTACATATTGATGTATCTATTTTTAATATCGAGCAAAATATGAATGCCATAAGAACAAAATGACCTAGGGATAGTCCAAATGATAGGTATCTATGACACCTAAGATTAGGTCATATAGCAAAAGATAGGGTTAACAAATTGGAGAAAATTCGGCTATTGAGCCCGTTGACTTCCGAGTCATATCCAATTTGTGAATCTTTTCTTCATGGCAAAATGACTAAGCTTCCTTTTATAGGACATGAGGAAAGGGCCACGGATCTTCTTGCCCTAGTACATATTGATGTGTGCAGCCCATTTGATGTGCCGGCTAGAGGCAACGTTGTCTACTTCATAACCTTTATCGATGATTTATCTTTATATGGATATGTATATCTTATGAGACATAAGTCTGAAGCTTTTGAAAAGTTCAAGAAATTCAGATATGAAGTAGAAAAGTAAACTAAAAAATCCATTAAGGTTCTTTGATCAGATCGAGGAGGTGAATACCTTAGTCAAAAATTCCTTGACTGTCTCAAGTAAAATGGCATAATCTCTCAATGGATTCCATCTGGAACACCTCAACTCAACAGGATTTTAGAATGGAGGAATCGGATCCTATTAGATATGGTCTAATCCAGATGAGCTTCATAGACCTTCCTAATTTTTTTTGGAGACATAGTCTATTAACTGCAATATATATACCGAATAGGGTTTTCTCTAAAATCGTTCCTACCACACCGTATGAGATATGGCATGGTAAGAAATTAAATCTGAGTCATCTTAAAATTTGGGGTTGTCCGGCTTATGTCAAAAGACAACAAGCGGATAAGTTAGACTATAGGTCCTTTAGAGCTCGATTCATAGGATATCCTAAAGAGTCATTAGGATATTATTTCTACATTCTAGAAGATCACAATGTGATTGTGAGTCGGCATGCCATCTTTCTTGAAAAATAGTTTATTCAAGATAGCGGCATTAGAAAGTAGATCAAACTCAAGGAGAAAGTCTCATAAGAGCAACGAGCTAAGGACCCCATGGAACCAAATTAGGTTGAGCCAATACAATCACTACCTCCTCCACCTCATAGATCAGAAAGGATTTTCCATTTCCCTGAGAGGTACTTAGGTACTATTTCAGAGAAAGTAGAGAAAATGTTCCTCATAGGTAATGGGGTTCATGATGATGATCCCAAAATCTATGATGAGGCGATATTAGATATCGACTCTAAGAAATGGTCAGAGACAATGAAGCCAGAAATTGACTCGATGCACTCAAACCAAGTCTGGACCTTGGTAGATCTACCAGAAGGTATAGTATCTATTGGGTGTAAATGGATCTACAAGAGAAAGATTGGTGTACATGGAAATGTGGAGACATTCAAAGCTATATTAGTGGCAAAAGGGTATAGTCAGCATGAAGGCATTGACTATCAGGATACCTTTTCATCAGTGGCTATGCTAAAGTCCATGCGCACATTGCTTGTTATTACAGCCTACTTCGATTATGAAATATGATAAATGGATGTGAAAATGGCATTCTTAAATGGATATCTTGAGGAAGATATCTATATAGAACAGCCACTAGGTTTTACATCCAATGATGTTGATCATAAAGTATGCAAGCTGCAAAGGTCCATATATGGACTTAAGCAAGCATCTCAGAGCTGGAATGCTCATTTTAATGATGTAATCAAATTATTTAGTTTCATCAAAAATGAGGAGGAACCATGTATTTTTAAAAAGATCAATGTGAGTGCTATTATATTCCTCATACTGTATGTGGATGATATCCTCTATATTGGAAATGATATTCTCATGTTGATCACAGTTAAAATATGGTTATCAAAAGAATTCTCCATGAAAGATCTAGGAGAAGCATCCTTCATTCTAGAAATTAAGATCTATACAGATAGACCAAGTAGGATGCTAGGTCTTTCACAGAAGATGTACATAGAGGAAGTGCTAAAGAGGTTTATCATGAAAAACTCCTAGAGGGTTTTAGTATCCTTCAAACATGGCATTCATCTCTCCAAGAAGATGTGCCCTAGCACACCTGAGGAGATAGAACGCATGAGTAAGATCTCTTATGCTTTAGCAATAGGGAGCCTCATGTATGCCATGTTATGTACATGACTTGATATAACCCATGCTGTGAGTATCATGAGTAGATATCAGTCGAATCCAGGCGAAGAACACTGGACTTCTGTGAAATGTATCCTTAAGTATAAGAGAAGAACTAAGGATATGTTGTTGATTTTTGGTAATGGAGAACTCCAAGTCCAGGGGTATACAAACTCAGATTTTATGTTCGATATAGATGATCAAAAGTTGACATCTGGAAGTCTGTTTATGTGTAATGATGGCGCTGTCAGTGGAAGAGTTTCAAGTAGATAGTGAAAGCAAATTCCATCATGGAAGTAGAGTACATCGCTGCGTCAGAAGCTACGAAGGAGGCATTCTCGTATAAGAAATTCACCATAGAAATCGAAGTGATGCCATCAGATGTCATTCCTCTCTACTGCGATAATAATGGTGCCATAGCCCTTGCTAAGAAGCCAAAGTCTCACAAAAAATCTAAGCACATCGAGCGGCGATACCACCTCATCCACAATTATCTCAGAAGGGTTATGTCGAGGTCAAGAGAGTCAACTCCACAGACAATGCAGCAGACCCACTCATAAAGTCGTTGGGCCAACAGAAGATTGAAACCCACCTTGAGAAGATGGGACTTAGAATTGTAGCCAATTGACTTTAGGTCAAGTGGGAGTTTGTTAGATATGTGTGCCCTAGAAGCCAAAATTGGCTAAAACTTGTAATACACATCTAAGGGCAAAATTATAATTTTGACTATAAATAATAAAATAGATTATTTTTTATTATAGTATGTATTTGAAAGTGTCTATGATACATCCCTTGAGTTAATGTTAATGATAGTTCATATTTTTAGGAGTTGAAAATTTAAGACATGAATTTTCATTATTAACTCATAAAGTGCTCCCAACTGTAGGATCATCATGAGGATGATGATTGATCCAAAAGGTTGGTGTATGATCGCTTCTTCAGAATAGATGAGTCTTGAGTCTACGATGTAGAGACATCAGAGCGAGAGTACAGATACTCATTAGAGAACGAGGGCACTAAGCGTGACCACCTCAAGCAGTCATGAGGAAGTCTACCTTCTCATCGATGACTGGCTCAAACCTACAGTGGTGTGTTTGATTCTTTGATCTGGGTACATCGGCAGTTCACCTTGAGGGTGTTATAGTTTGATCATACCATAACTCGATCTTCTAGCCATTCAAAATCCTGAGGTGTATGTTGGCTATAGCATGTTCATTGTAGGAATTGGATTGCACCAATAGGAGATCTATCTACTTCGGTAGATGAGGAGCAGCCCTATGATGATCATGAGAATCAAGTCCATAAGCCCATGGCCATGGCAGAGTGAAATGATGGAAAGAGTTTCTATTAGAGTTTTGACATCAAACTTGAATCGAATGATTAATTCATATGATGGAAATTAAGGATTGACGAGATCACCTTAATCCTAATCCGATCGGAGCTCAAGATAGAGGAACTTAATCACACAGGTAACTAAACTGAGAAGTTTATTTTTAGTTCTAATGGATTGCCACCATATGCTGCTAGGTGTCACTAGTGGATTTTGGGAGCAATTAGAATGATTTGGATGATCGATCATACTAATTGTCTGAATCAAAAAAATTTTGATCCATCGAAAGATGTTTCGTAATGTTGATGATAGAGATTATGATATATCCCATTACCATACGAAACTAAACCTAATTGGATCACACAAACAAGGGTTTGGATCTGGATATCATCAATTGAACTAACCTAGTTTAATTGATTTGAATAAGATTCAATTAGGTTCAAGAAAATCATGCTAGCACATGATTGAGCCTGATATTCTCCTTCAATAATCATTAAAAGTTATCTCGACTGAGCCAAATATGTTTCGGCTCACTCAGGAATCTTTAATTGGTCTAACTAGAGCTTGTCCAGGATAGAAAAGGGTTGTCTTAATTTATAAGATAAATTTGAGACAACACCTGCCATTTTTCGTCATCTGCTAAATCTTGTTCTTTGACGGTGGTCAAACGTTTACCTTTGATACTTAGACAACTACCCATGTGTCATGCACCTATAGGAGAGTATATGGGGTTTTGTCCCCCTACTAAAAGGAGGAAAGGGAGGGGGTGCATGCCTAGGGAGGCGTGCATCCAAAGAGGATAAAGATTGGAGTCCCATACGGATGGGACTCCAGTTGCTTCATGCTCTCTACTTGGGTGGAGCTAAAGACTCTTCTTTGACCAGTCTTGGCACCACCTAAGGAGGTTTGTGAGGGACTCTAATATGATTGGATTAGATGATGTCATTCCATCAATTAAATTTAGATATTGCACAAAGAGCTATGATTGGCTGGGATGATGTGGTACTACATGGTGCAGCAGGATCTATATAAATCCTGTCTGCACCTAAGATTGAGAGCTTCTATCCTTTGCCCATGCCACATAGCCCCTCTCTCTCCTTCTCCATGCCTCCTTTAGATTCTCTCTCTCCTCTCCATGCCCAAAAGTTTTGGACTTTAGTTTGGTATGATCCAAGCAAGAGAAAGGCGACAAGAAAGCAAGAAGGCAGCACTGCTGCAAGAGACAACACCCGATCTTCAAAAGGTATTTTGAAGATCTTGAAGATCAAATCTAGATCTGATCTTTGGAGTACAGATTGAGAAGGAGAAGATCTCTAGATCCTGTTCGAGTGGATATCGGTAGAGGTCAGGCACTTGCATGGCTACATCCAGAACCTCAAGCAAACATCGGGATCATCATAGTGTAATAGGATTACCCATAACAAGATATAATTAAATTAGATTTAATTTATTTTATTTTTATATTATTTTATCAGATCAATAAAATTAGATCTGAAGAGTCTCAGATCTAATTTTGATCTAAGAGAAAATTTTTGAAATATTCCTCTTGATCTAATCAGATATGAACGAACCTGACCCAGAAAATAGGATTTTTTCCTTCAAAAAGGACTTATGCCATGATTAGGGCTTGTCTGGCGGATGAGGTGTTGTATGGCATGTTGAAGGAGAAGACATCCAAGGATTTATGGTCGAGGTTACATCAGCTATAAATGAGAAAGAACATGTGCAACAAGTTGGTGCTAAAAAATAATTATACAGCCTTTAGATGCAAGAGGGTGAGGATGTTATGAGGCACAATGGTTCGACTGGATGAGCATGGATTTGCTCAACATTAGGATGGATCTTGAAGAGGAGGATAAAAGTTTATTGCAGCTATGTTCGCATCCTGAGAGCTTCGATCTATTGGTGATGATGTTGTTGTATGGTAAGGAGATGCTGGTGTACGAGGAGATCGTATCAGTGCTAAGATGCAACGAGTTGTAGGAATGGATGATGAAGAGAGAGGTCTTCGAGGAGGGTCTCATGGTTTCAAAGAGGCCTAGGCAAGAGAAGAAGAAGGGTCAGCGATGGGGCAGCAAAGGATCCAAGAGATGCTTCAAGTATAGTGAAGCAGGGCACTTTAAGTGAAAATATCCGCTTTGGAAGAAGTACAAGGAAGAAGAAAACTTGGATTCCATCAATTTAGTCATTGCAAGTGAAGAATCGGATGAGCTCTTGGTGGTCTCGAAGGAGCCCATGGGATGCGGTGTATCTGAGATAGTTTTTGATAGGTCTGCGGAGTGCGGAGGGTCCGATGGAGTAGCAAAATGATGTCAGAGGCACAGCAGTAGGCTCAGTAGTGCAGTGTTGAGTGGTTATTCTTGGAGGACTCGATTATAGAGTCGACTTCTATGGCATCAGGGAAACTTTGGTTTCAAGTGGAGCATCGGGTAGAGGTGGCTTTGTAGATGGAGAGAGATATGACACGAGTTCCGAGCGGAGGAGTGCGGGAGGACCAATATCCTAGCACCAATGCCAAAGATGCATAATTTCAGGTGGAGCAACACATGCAGAAGGACAGGCGAAGTTCTAAGCAGACTATATTAGAGCATGCAGTAGGCACCAATATAGGATTGCTGTAAATTCTCTGGGAAAGTCCAGGATAGTTGATGCAGTTGTCAAGTAGAAGGGTGCTTACAACTCTAAGGGTGGTGCATAGGTGCAAGCTAAGATCATCAATGGTGGAGGTGGTCATCCCAAAGGCCTTAAAGAAAGCTTAGCAACTAAAAAAAGATGATGGTGGCAAGGTGTGCACAAGTAGATGTCAGGGCATGCATCAACAGTGGGTTCATGTAGGAAAAATTAGGGTTTGATGAGTTCACCTTAACCCTAATCCGATCGAAGCTCAAGATAGAGAAACTTAATGACATAGGTAACTACACCGAGAGGTTCATTTTTAGTTCTAATGGATTGCCACCATATACTGCTAGGTGTCACTAGTGGATTTTGGGAGCAATTAGAATGATTTGGATGATCAATCATTCTAGTTGTTTGAATCAGAAAAGTTCTGATCCATCAAAAGGTGTTTCGATGATGTCGATGATAGAGATCGTGACATATCTTATTACCATATAGAACTAAACCTAACTGGGTCACACAAACAAAGATTTGGATCTGGATATCATCAATTGGACTAATCCAGTTCAATTGATTTGAATTAGATTCAATTAGGTTCAAGAAAATCATGCTAGCACACGATTAAGCCTAATGTTCTCCTTCAACAATCATCAAAAGTTGTCTCAATTGAGCCAAATATGTTTGACCTCACTTAGGTACCTTTACTTGATCTGACTAAAGCTTGTCCAGATCAGAAAAGAATTTTCTTAATTTATGAGATAAATTTGAGATAACACCTACCATTTTTCATCACCTGCTAATTCTTATCTTTTGACTTTGGTCAAACATTAACCTTTGACACTTAGACATCTGCCCATGTGTCATGCACCCATAGGAGAGCAGATAAGGGTTTGTCCCCCTACTAGAAAGTGGAAAGGAGGGAGTGCACGCCTAGGGAGGCATGCGCCTAAGGATAATGATGCCTGGAGTCCCATATAGATGGGACTCTAGGTAGCTTCATGGTATCAAACAAGGTGGCACCAAAGACTCTACTTTGATCAGTCTTGGCACCACCTAAGGATGTTTGAGAGGAGCTCTCATCTGATTAGATCAGGTGATGTCATCCCAGCAATTAGATTTAGATCTGATTGCACATAGAGACGTGATTGGTTGGGATGATGTGGCACTGCATGGCGCAGTAGTGTCTATATAAATCCTGTCTGCACCTAGTTTTGAGAGAGTTCTCCCCTTGGCCATGCCACATAGCCCTCTTTCCTCTCCTCCATGCCTACCTCTGATCCTCTCTCTTCTCTCCACGCCCAAGAGGCCTTGGGCTCAAGTTTGGTGCAATCCAGGCAAGAGAAAGGCGACAAGAAAGGAAGAAGGCAGCACTGCTGCAAAAGACGACATCGGATCTTCAAAAATTATTTTGAAGATCTTTAAGATCAAATTTAGATTTGATCTTTGGAGAAAAGATTAAGAAGAAGAAGTTCTCCAGATCCTACTCGAGTGGATACCGGTAGAGGCTAGGTGATTGCGTGGCTGCATCGAGAATCTCAGGTAATCAGCAGGATCATCAGAGGATAATAAGATTACCCAAGAACAAGGTATAAATTAAATCTAATTTAATTATTTTATTTTATTTTATTAGATCCATCAAATTAGATCAAAAAAGTATCAGATCTAATTTAGATTTAAGAGAAAATTTTTTGAAATATTCTTCTTAGTCAAATCAGATTTGAACGAACCTGACCTGAGAAATAGGATTTTTTCATCTCATTTTACTGTAAATATTAAGCATGGTCATGATGGTAGCGGTAGTACTTATTGGGATTGCACTTATCGAGATGAGTGTGCATCCTTTCCAACCTTGGTAGCTGCTCCTTGATCTCCATCAGAACATGAGTTTTCAGAGCGTTGAGAAGGGTGTAGTTATGGAACCTTCTGAGGGGGGAGCCCCGTCATGCACCTCTATTAGGGCTTCTTTGATAACAAGCTCAAGAGAAAGTTCGGGCTCACTTGCACTCAGGAGGAGTCCTCGAGTGTAGCCAAACTTCATTCAATTTTTCTTCAATTGCAGGCTTGCTAGATTCGCCAATCTGCTGCTCTTTCATGACTTTCTCATCCTTCAATTTGAAGGCCTCCATAGCTCGGGCATAACCTTCAGTCTGAGCTAGCAAATCAGCAAAATCATTGGGATATTTTTTCTTCAGAAAGAACAGTAAATCATTCTTTTGAAGGCCGCCCTTAAGTGCGGCCATGGCAACCGATTGGTCTAGATTTCTGACCTCCACTGCAGCGACGTTGAAGTGGTTGATATAAGTTTAGATGGTCTCCCCTTCCTACTGCTTGATGTTGATGAGGAAGTCCGAGCCTCACCTTGGATGTCGGCTACTAATAAAATGAGCCACAAACTAGTGGTTCATTTGGTCGAAGATGAAGATCGTACCTGGCTTCAGCATCGAATACCAGTTTCTCACTGCTTTCTTTAAAGTATAAAAGAAAGCTTGGCACAGAATGGCATCTGGTGCACTGTGGAGCAGCATCATAGTCTGAAAGGCCTCTAGATGGTCAATTGGATCAATGGTCCCATCGTAGATCTCAAGTTAAGGGAGCTTGAAGTTCGACGAGATTGGTTCCTACATGATTCTCTAAGAGAAAGGAGGATCAGTACAGATGTTATCTTGGTTACCTTGGGCAGCAAGGTGGAGCTCCTCAATTCGCTGATCCATTTCTTGGAGTTTTTGATTGAGGGCCTGATCTCGATCGTAGGTCTCGGAGGGTTTTCAACTATAGATAAGGAAGGTCTCTTTTGGAGAAGAGTCATGATCGAAATAGAAGCTCTCTGCTCTTTATTTCTCCTTCCCGAAGGTGATGGATCTACTGGCTCAGGTATGCCTCCTTGAGATTGATTCTTGACATTCCGATGGGGGATTCTCCAGTCGGACTACCATCGGAGGCTGTTGCATGGCCTACTCCATCTCAGTGAGTTTTCGAACCTACTACATCAATAGGTTGAACTGCTCTGGATCCACCATTATTGTTGATGGAGGAGGTTGCAGTGTTAGTGAGGCAGGAGGATTTGGCTCAGATATGGTGGTAGAGGTGGTGGATCTTGAGTGGTCGTCTTTTTCGAAGGCATTTTGAGGTTGATGGAGAGAATAGAGATGACCCTTGAAGAAGAAAGCTCATGGGATTGACTAAGCACTTCTTTTAGAACAACATCCTAGAGAATCCTTCCTCTAGCATCAATTCTGTTGATATAAAATTTGGTTGACATCAAAATCGGTGCTGGAGTCAGAGAGGGTGAGGTCATCGTTGGTGACCTATAAAACAAGTCTAGCTCGAAGTTGGGGGTGGTGGCTCCGGCAAAACTCTTTGACGATCAAGTCAGCTCTTTTGGCCAGCAGAAATGGAATGCTCGAAAAAAAAAGTGGTAGAGTGTCGAGAAGGAGAAGAGAGCTTCTAAAAGAAAGCATATATGGAGGGTCTCTTAAATAGGTAGAGCCTGTAACAAATTGTTAGTGATAGCTACAACCACCTGGTAGTGCGCCATTCGAGGCCACATGAAGTTGATTATGGAGGATAGTGTCTGTTGTCGCGATGTGCCAGCCCATTGGAACCTGACAATTGAATTTTGAATAGGATAGGCGATGAAGAGTTCCTAGTTATTGTTATTTTAGTGGAGCTCGGAGGTTATTGAGGTTGACTGTGCGTAGGCTATTGCTTGCTATATCGAGAGCATGCACCAAGGTCCTTTCGGGCTACTGGAAGAGGTCCAAATGGAATCCCATTGGGAGTATCTAAGAGAAGTTCGATCGAGTAGAGCCCTTCAGGCAGCTAGATGGAGAAGTCCAGAAGGAGCGAGAATGTAGGAGAAGTCCAAAAGGAATTTGACTATAGGAGAAGTTCGAAAAGAATTTGACTAGCGGAGAAGTCTAACTGAAGAAAAAGTTCGAAAGAAGTTCGACTGGCAGAGAGGTCCGACTGGAGGAGAAATCCAGGAGGAGTTTGATTATAGGAAAAGTCTAGAAGGAGTTCGACTAGTGGAGAGGTCTAGCTGCAGGAGAAGTTTGGGAGGAGTTCGATTGTAGGAGAAGTCCAGAAGGAGTTCGACTAGCAGAGAGGTCCAATTGGAGGAGAAGTCCGAGTGGAGTTCGACTGTAGGAGAAGTCTAGAAGGAATTCGACTATAGGAGAAGTCGAGAGGTTCGATTGAAGGAGAAGTTCGGAAGGAGTTCGACTGAAGGAGAAGTCCGAAAGGAATTAGACTATAGGAGAAGTCCAGAAGGAGTTCAACTAGCGGAGAAGTTCAGCTGATGGAGAAGTCCGAAGAAGTTCGACCAGCCCCTAAGCTAGCTAGGCTAGACTGCCTAGGGGCCACTCTCACTATTCAAGTTCATTTGAAAGGGATTCAATGATAAGAGGGGGGCTGAGATCGCTCTGAGACTAGACATTTAGCTGAACTTCGGTAGGAGTGGGTTTATCCCCGACAGACGCCAATACGAAAGTATTGCGACTCTTCGAAAGAAAGTTACCTACAATTTTACAAAGAGTTCTTCTGCTTTAAGGCACCTCTTCATATTAATTCTTTGAATTTCACATAGCATTTTCTTCTGATGGGGCATGATATTTTTGAATGGGCATGAGATGAGAATTAGGAATGGGCATGAGAAATTTTTGGAGGCATCCTTAAGTACGTTATAAATAGGGGTGCACTCTGGGAGTCCAGGTAGATTTAGAACTCTTCTTTCTTTCTCACCACTCTCCCTAGTTTTCCAATTTCTTTCTTTCTTCCCTTGTTAAGATAAGTCCTAATTAAGGATAAAAGGTCTACTTTAGGACAAGGGCTTAGGAAGATTGTAAAGAAAGACAAGGAGAAAAGAAAAAGTAGGCCAAAAGGGTGACAGCAAAGGCTAGGAAAGGTTCTGCCCAAATAATTAAGTTCTTATCATAAGAGTTTGAATTACAATAATTAGAGATGTAGGTGTCTTGATCTAGTCTCCGTGTGGATCAACGTTGGAGGGTGAACATGTAGGCACCTGATGGAACCCCTGATGGACTGTTGCTGGCAATCAGGATCAAATTAGGATTAAGCGATCAGAGGTATGTTCCAACATCCTAATTTATGTTATAAATACATATTATATGATTTAAATTCTAATAAGATGGTCTTGGATTTTGGATTTGATTTTATGATTTTATAATTTTGCTTTAAAATCCATGATTCCACCCTATACACCAAATCTTTCAAAGGTGGCGTGTAGCCCTGCACGAACTCGAGGTTCAGGTTTGAGGACCTTGAGGGGCTTGGTAGGTGCTCTAGAGATCTAAAATACAAAATGGAGCAAGGGACCAAAGCTAGAAAAAGAATTAGCCAAGACAAGGGGCTGAGACACAGGCGAGCTGGCTTGGATATGCAGTCAATCCAGCACGGGCTGAGATCGAGCTGGCTCGGGATGCAGTTGAGTGGGCTATCTCAGGCAGATAGAAGACAAGATTTGGATGAGATGCAGCCAAGCTAGCTAAGCTCCTGACAAAGCTGGCTCGATAATGGCAAACAGAATTGAATGGGATTTTCTATTTGGGTCTAGGATAGACTTTTACCCTAAGGTCTTAAGGCCTAGACCAATAAGATCTTAAGGGGGCTAACTCATGTATGGATCAGATTTAGATCCAGGAGATGAGAGCATGTGAGATATATATATATATGGACTTGGTGAGTGCTTTCATGTATTGGATTAGCCTAGAAAAGTTTTTCAGCTGGGGTGTGGATTTATTAGGATTCATATGGTATAGCAGAAACCCTACGATATATAAACCTAGGTACTGTATCTTTTCAATAGAGTGGAATATAATTGAGCTTTTCTTTCTAAAACTCTCTACTCTTCTCTCTCTGGCTCCAACTTTAATCCTAGGTGCCGGCCATTTACTTTGTTCTTCTTCTCTCCAACAATTGGTATCAGAGAGGTACCAAAATCCAACAAGTGGTATCAGAGCCTGGTTGAGCATGGAGAAGGAAGAAGATCAGATTTAGTAGAGATCAGCTATGAGGTTCAGATCTAAAGGCTTTCTTTAGGATTGGTGAGGAAGAAAGAGATCACAGGGCTATTGTCCATCGTCCCTAGTCAAGGTATTTTTTTTAGATCCATTTGTTTGCTATTTTTGATTCGTACGATCATGGAGAATAGCAGGTTGAAGGTAGGATTAAAGAAGTTTGATGGAAAAAAAAATTTTACGATGTGAAAGATTAGGATGGAGGATCTGCTGATTCAGATGAGACTGGATTCGGCCTTGGAAGATAGGTCGGAGGAGATGACAAATAAGAAGTGGGTGTCCTTGGAGAAAAGTGTTAGATATGTGTGCCCTAGAAGCCAGAATTGGCTAACACTTGTAATACACATCTAAGGACAAAATTACAATTTTGACTATAACTAATAAAATGGGTTATTTTCAATTATAGTGTATATTTGAAGTGTCTGTGATACATCCCTTGAGTTAATAGTAATGATAGTTCATATTTTCAAGAGTTAAAAATTTAGGACATGAATTTTCATTATTAACTTATAAAATGCTTCCGACCGTTGGATCATCATAAGGATAGTGATTGATCTGAAAGGTTGGTATATGATCACTTTTTTAGGGTACATGAGTCTTGAGTCTACGGTGTAGAGATACTGGAGTGAGAGTATAGATACTCGTTAAAGAATGAGGGCACTAAGTGTGACCACCTCGAGTAGTCATGAGGAAGTCTACCTTCTCATCAATGACTGGCTCAAAACTGCAGTGGTGTGTCTGGTTCTTTGATCTGAGGTGCATCGATAGTTCATCTTAAGGATGTTATAGTTTGACTACACCATAACTCGATCTTCTAGCCATTTAGAATCCTGAGGTGTATGTTGGCTATAGCACGTTTATTGTAGGAATTGGATTGCACCAATAGAGGATCTATCTACCTCAGTAGATGAGGAGCAGTCCTATGATGATCATGAGAATCAAGTCCATAAGCCCATGGCCATGGCAGAGTGAAATGATAGAAAGAGTTTCTATTAGAGTTTTCACATTGGACTTGAATCGAATGATTAATTTATATGATGAAAATTAGGGATTGATGAGATCACCATAACCCTAATCCAATCAGAGCTCAAGATAAAGGAACCTAATCACACAGATAACTACATTGAGAGGTTCATTTTTAGTTCTAATGGATTGCCACCATATCCTGCTAGATGTCACTGGTGGATTTTGGGAGCAATTAGAATGATTTGGATGATCGATCATACTAATTATCTGAATCAGAAAAGTTTTGATCCATCGAAAGATGTTTCGATGATATCGATGATAGAGATCATGACATATCCTATTACCATACAGAACTAAACCTAACTAGATCACACAAATAAGGGTTTAGATCTGGATATCATCCATTGGACTAATCCAGTTCAATCGATTTGAATAAGATTCATTTAGGTTCAAGAAAATCGTGCTAGCACATGATTGAGCCTGATATTCTCCTTCAACAATCATTAAAAGTTGTCTCGACTGAGCCAAATATGTTTGGGCTCACTCAAGAACCTTTACTTGGTCTGACTGAAGCTTGTCTAGATCAGAAAAAGGTTGTCTTAATTTATAAAATAAATTTAAGATAACACCTATCATTTTCAATCACCTGCTAATTCTTATTCTTTGACTTTGGTCAAACATTGACCTTTGACACTTAGACAACTATCCATGTGTCATGCACCCATATGAGAGTAGATGGGGCTTTGTCCCCTGCTAAAAGGAGGAAAGGGAGGGGGTGCACACCTAGGGAGGTGTGCATCCAAAGAGGATAAAGATTGGAGTCCCATATGGATGGGACTCCAGTTGCTTCATGCTCTATACTTGGGTGGCGTCAAAGACTCTTCTTTGACCAATCTTAGTGCCACCAAAGGAGGTTTGTGAGGGACACTTATCTGATTGGATCTGGAGATGTCATCCCACCAATCAGATTTTGATTTGATTGCACAAAGAGCCATGATTGATTGGGATGATGTGGCACTGCATGGCACAGCAGGGTCTATATAAACCCCGTCTGTGCCTAAAATTGAGAGCTTCTACCTTTTGCCCATGCCACATAGCCCCTCCCTCTCCTTCTCCATGCCTCCTTTAGATTCTCTCTCTCCTCTCCGTGCCTAAAAGTTTTGGGCTTCAGTTTGGTGCGATCCAAGCAAGAGAAAGGTGATAAGAAAGCAAGAAGGCAGCGCTACTGCAAGAGACAACATCCGATCTTCAAAAGGTATTTTGAAGATCTTCAAGATCAGATCTAGATCTAATCTTTGGAGTACAGATTGAGAAAAAGAAGATCTCTAGATCCTATCCGAGTGGATATCGATAGAGATCAGCCACTTGCATGGCTACATCTAGAACCTCAGGCAAACATCGAGATCATCATAGGGTAATAGGATTACCCATAACAAGGTATAATAAAATTAAATTTATTTTATTTTATTAGATCAATAAAATTATATCTAAAGAGTCTCAGATCTGATTTAGATCTAAGAAAAAATTTTTGAAATATTCATCTTGATCTAATCAGATCTGAACGAACCTGATCCAAAAAATAGGATTTTTTTCTTCAAAAAGGACTTGTACCATGATTAGGGCTTGTATGGAAAATGAGGTGCTATGTGGCATGTTGAAAGAGAAGACATCCAAGGATTTATGATCGAAGTTACATCAGTTGTAAATGAAAAAGAATATGTGCAATAAGTTGGTGCTAAAAAATAATTATACAGCCTTCGAATGCAAGAGGGTGAGGATGTTGTGGGGCACAATAATTCAACTGGATGAGCATGGATTTGCTCAACATTGGGGTGGATCTTGGAAAGGAGGATAAAAGTTTATTACAGCTATGTTCGCATCCTGGGAGCTTTGATCTGTTGGTGACGACGTTGTCATATGGTAAGGAGATGCTGGTGTACGAGGAGATCGTATCAGTGCTAAGATCCAATGAGTTATAGGAATGGATGACAAAGAGAGAGGTCTTCTAGGAGAGTCTTGTGGTTTTAGAGAGGCCTAGGCAAAGAAAGAAGAAGGGTCAGTGAAGGGGCAGCAAAGGGTCCAAGAGATGCTTCAAGTATGGTGAAGCAAGGCACTTTAAGTGAAAATATCAGCTTTAGAAGAAGTACAAGAAAGAAGAAAATTTGGATTCCATTGATTTAGTCACTGCAAGTGAAGAATTGGATGAGCTCTTGGTGGTCTCGAAGGAGCCCATGGGATGCGGTGTATTTGAGATGGTTTTGGATAGGTCTACGGAGTGCGGAGGGTTTGATAAAGTAGCAAAATGGTGTCCGAGGCACAGCGGTAGGCTCAGCAGTGCAGTGTTGAGTGGTTGTTCTCGGAGGACTCGATTATAGAGTCGACTTCTATGGCATCAGAAAAACTTTAGTTTCAGGTAGAGCATCGGGTAGAGATGGCTTCATAGATGGAGAGAGATATGACATGAGTTTCGATCAGAGCAATGCAGGAGGACCAATATCCTAGCACCAATGTTAGAGATGCATAATTCTAGGTGGAGCAGCATGTGTGGAAGGACAGGCGAAGTTCTGAGCAGACTATATTAGAGCATGCAGTAGGCACTGGCATAGGATTGCTGTAAATTCTCTAGGAAAGTTCAGGATAGTTAATGTGGTTGTCAAGTAGAAGGGTGCTTACAACTCTAAGGGTGGTACATAGGTGCAAGCCAAGATCTTCAATGGTGGAGGTGGTCATCCCAAAGGCCTCAAAGAAAGCTCAATAGTTGAAAAAAGATGATGGTGGCAAGGTGTGCACAAGTAACTATCAGGGCATGCATCAACAGTGGATTCATGTTGGGGAATATTATCAGGTGTGCCACGACTTGGGCACACCAAGATGGAGATTATAGGATTTGATATGGTGCTCCCAAGCCTTGGAAGGCCACAGAAGGAGCCTAGGTGTTGGCTCCAGAAGACTAGGCTGGGTGTGAGTCCTAGGGCTAGGATAGGAGTTGTCCTAGATGAAGGCAGCGTGTAGTCCTGCACGTACTCGAGGTTCATATGTGAGGACCTTGTAGGGCTTGATAGGTGCTCCGAAGATCTAGGACATAAGGTGGAGCAAGGGACCAAAGCTAGAAAAAGAATTAGGTAAGATAAAGGGTTGACACATAGGCAAGCTGGCTTGAATACGCAGTCGAACTGGCTCGGGATGAGATCAAACCGGCTCAGGACATAGTTGAGCTAGCTATCTCAAGCAAACAGAAGATAGGGTTCGGATGAGATGCAGTCGAGCCAACTTGGCTTCTAATAAAGCTGGCTCGATGGTGGCAGACAGAACTAGATGGGGTTTTCTATTTGGATCTAGGATAGGCTTTTATCTTAGGGTCTTAATGCCTGGACCAATAAGGTCTTAAGGGGGCTAACTCATGTATGGGTCAGATTTAGATCCAGGAGATGAGAGCATGTAAGACATATGTACATGGACTCGATGAGTGCTTTCATGTATTGGATTAGCCTAGGAGAGTTTTTCAACTAGGGTTTGGGTTTATTAGAGTTCATGTGGTATAGTAGAAATACTAGGATATATAAATTCAGGTATTGTATCTTTACAATAAAGTGGAATAGAATGGAGCTTTTTTTCCTAAAATTTTCTACACTTCTCTTTCTGGTTCCAACTTTAAGCCCAAGGTACCGACCATTTACTTTGTTTTCTTCTCTCCAACAATTGGTATAAGAGAGGTACCAGGATCCAACACCTTGGCCCAACCTTTGGGCTTGAAGATGGAAGAGAGGAGGGGCATTGAGATGGAAGGGACAGTAGCACATTGGGGCTAGGGGCGTGGAGAAGAGAGAAGACTCCCTAACCTCAAGGCACAGGGTCTCTTAAATAGAGTCCTGCACCACCTCAAAGTTTCAAACAATGAAGCAACTAATTTGCTTTGATTAAATCAGAATTCCTTCTGATTTTCCATGCCAATTATCACATAATTGTCGCCCACAATAATCCCAAAGAATGCCATACAAAATAGATAAGAAAGAGGGTTGAAGTTAGTGCGCAAAGGACTCTTACTCTCTTTGAATTTGATCTCTATCAAAACTCTTTGACTTGGTCAAATCAGAATTTGACCTAGTCAAAGCCTATTCACTATGGGATGCATGCCTATGGGGATGTGTGCCCTTTCTTTATCGCATAAAATACCTGAGGGTGCGCACCCCTAGAAATTCTCCAGCGGGTGCACACCCCGGGTCCCTTCTTTCTTACATCAGGGTCAACTTTTGACCCTTATTTGAAATAGAAAATGATAGATCATAGAATTTAGCAAGGTATTATCTTAAAATCATCTGATGAATTAAGACAATCCTTTTCTGACCTGGACAAGCTCCAGTTAGGGTTCCAAAGTGAGTCAAACTCATTCAAGATGAAACAGGAGGACTATAGAAAGAGAATGTTAGGCTCAATCATGTGCTAGCATGATTTTCTTGAACCAAATTAGATATAATCTAAATCAATCAATTTGGGTTAGCTCAATTGATCACATCCAAATTCAAATCCTTGTTTGTGTGATCCAGTTAGGTTTAGTTCTGTATGGTAATGAGACATGTCATTGAAGAAAAACTAGTAGGGTTCTGAGCATGCTTCTTGAAATATTTTCAAAATATATAGCAGCGGAAGCAAAATTAATCTACATTAATTTTATGCATGCTATGATCTAATCATAAAACCTTACTCAAGATCTTTGACATGTTAATATGCATTAGCAAAAAAAAAATGTAATCGATCAGCAAATCGCATTTGGTGATAGATCTATGTTCAGAGCATAGTTCCTTTGCACGGCTAGATAATCACCGTAATCTAGATCCATCAAAAAATTGCTTCCATGTCATGCTACAGCCGCACATGTGTCTGACCTTTATGATAAGTCCACATGGAGCCCTTGATCCTGATCAGCCCCTTTGGAGTGCTAGCTCCTCTCCTGGGCCTTCGACAGCCAACCTTCGTCGATTCAATCGACGAACTGCTCCTGAACTTCCAGATGCTCCAAAAATCAAAAGATGCAATGGAGGAAGATGAGATAGTGGTGAAAGCTAGTGGAGATCTGGCACTCAAACTCTCCACCCAAATCTAGAGTCACCACTCTAGGGTTCAGCGCTCATCCTTTAGAACCTTGATCCCTTTCTCTCTATGAAAAAATCTCACACCAAAATAGATGCGCCCCTTTCTGATTTTTATCTCACTAAAATTCCTCTAATACCTCATGCACACCCACTCACTACCAAGGCCTCTCTCTGATTTCTCACATAGATCCCTCTCCACATGCCTAGAAAAAATCCATTTGAATAGGTATCTATGCATGGGAGGATAAGGATAGGTTTGGTTGAACTTGTTTCAACCAATCTCTTGAATTCAAAATTTAGGAGAACTCCTAATCCATTCCAGTGCAAATCCCAAGAGGTTGATGCATAGAAGGACTCTCCTTTTGCATGCCCATACCTAAAACGCACAAAAATGTGTGAGAGAAAGAGAGCTTTTGGCATGGAGATGAGGATGAGAGGGAGTTGGGAAGTTTCAATCAAACTAACCAACACAAGTTGAATTCAATTCAACTTGCTCTCAATCTGATCTGATCCAATGCTTGGACCAAGTCAAAGATAGATAAGAGGAGATGCACAACTTCCTTCGATCATGGAGAAATCCCACTTACATTCATAATGTGCATGGAGAAAAAGAATGGGTCAAAGGTTAATGGCGCAGGGAGATAGGAATTCAAACTAGCTTTGAATTTGATCAAATTTGTTTCATCCAAACCAATTTATCTTGACCAATTAAAATTAGAATAAATCCAATCATATTAGGCTTTAACTAAACATAATTAATTTCTAATTAAATTAAAAATTAATTGAGTTCAACCTCTAATCAAATCAGGATCCATCTTTCGATTAGATCATCACATGATCTGATCAGGTCAAACTTAATTGAATGAAATTCAATTAGACTTGATCAATTCCTCATTGCTTAATCAAATTGAGCTAATCAACAATCTAATAGCTAATTAATCCTTCAATAATAATTGAGTCCCAATCCGGTGGAACCTTTTGATCGACCATTAGATTAGGTAGGAACTCCTATTGTGTATGATCCTATAGGTTTGAATCTTAAGCCGGTAGCATAGGAACAAATTTTCTATACCAATTGATGTGACCATCTAGCAATGGTACCCAACATTCGGATAGGTCAAAAATTGTAATACAACATCGACAAACCTATGGCATATGGTTACTGTATAATTCATCCCCTTGACCATGATGCTCATAGGATGATCTAGGGTTAACTGCCAACCCTAAAAATTCATCTACATTGTATTTCAAAATTCAATGTCCGTCATATGGACTATCCCGATTGAGAATTTGCTAAATTGAAATATAGCAATGTACTTGCTCTAACACTTGGAGGGGTCAATCCCATCTTGACTCACGCACCAACAAGCAAAGTACTTGACTGCACCCAGTAGCCTTTCGTCATTGAATTAGAAATTTATGTAGTCCGGTACCCAAGTATAATGAGTTGCTTGCAAGTCACCATGGTGATCTCAGGTCTAAGGGATACATATACCTAAATCCTTCACAAGCAATCTTGGCAGAAGAGAGCTCCATAGTTAGGTCATGATTAGTGAAATGTACTCCTACATTTCACCTGCATGCCAAAATAGCATCACCATGCTTCTTGGTTAAGAGGACAATCAATACTTATGGTACACAATGACCTACTCTTGATTAACGTTGTCACCCTAGGTAACAACGAATCATTTGGTCGTGATCAGTTTACGGACTAAATGATAAATCCTTCTTTGTTGAGTTTAAATAGTCCTAAGGACTTCATCACAGAGAGTTCATTACAGAAAGATGCACAAAGTGATGAAATTATCAGAATAATAATTTTATTTAATTAAGATTCAAGTATAAATTATATTTAGCTCAACCATTTATAATCTAGATGATTGGCTTTAGGATACATTTTCCAACAACTCCCACTTAGGACTAAAGCCACTTAGAACAATATTGAATACCCATCTTCCATTTATGATTATTGAACTCTTTGATTTTAAGAACTTTAGTAAATGGGTCAGCCACATTCTCCTTTCCATCAATCTTATAAAGCTCAATGTCATCTCGCTCTACGATTTCTCGTACAAGATGGTAGTGATGCAGAATGTGTTTGGTGTGCTATTGTGCCTTCAGCTCCTTCACTTGAGCTATGGCCCAAGTGCTATCGTAGTTAAGTAGAATCGGACCATCCAAAGAGGGTGCCACTCCCAGCTCACCGATGAGCTTTCATAGCCACAACTTTCTTCATAGCATCAGATGCCATGACATACTCTACCTTGCATAAAGAATTGACCATAGTATGTTGCTTAAAACTCTTCTAGCAAACTACTCCTCTATTTCGGGTAAACACATAACCTGACACACTCTTACTGTTATCATGATCTGACTGAAAACTAAAATCAGTGTATCCCATAAATTTTAAATCAGTATCTTCATAGATGAGCCACTGGTTCTTAGTATTTCTCAAATACTTCATGATTTTCTTTACAACCTTCCAGTGATTCTCACCCAGATCAAACTGGTATCTACTCACTACCCATAATGAGTATGCCACATCTGGTCTGGTACATGTCATGGCGTACATAATAGAATCTATTATCGAAACATATGGTATTCTACTCATACGCTATCACTCTTAAGGAGTTGTCGGACAATCTTTCTTCGAGAGAGAAATTTCATTGCCTATCGGGAGATAGCCTTTCTTAAAATTTTTGATGCTGAACCTT
Source organism: Cocos nucifera (assembly GCA_006176705.1). Classification (NCBI taxonomy): domain Eukaryota; kingdom Viridiplantae; phylum Streptophyta; class Magnoliopsida; order Arecales; family Arecaceae; genus Cocos; species Cocos nucifera. The sequence goes on from QRFJ01001358.1 coordinate 38,310, forward strand.
TTCAGCATGGTATCAATGTACATGGACTGAGACAATCTAAGTAATCTTTTAGATCCATCCCTATAGATCTTCATCCTTAGGATGTAGGATGCTTCTTCCAAGTTCTTCATGGAGAATTATGATGATAGCCAAACCTTTTTTTTCTATAGAGCAGGGATGTCATTTTCGATTAAGAGAAAATCATCCACATACTGTACAAGAAATACAACTATAGAACCATTAGCCCATTTGTACATGTAGGATTTCTCTTCGTTCTTAATGAAGCCATATGTTTTAATTACCTTATCAAAATTCATGTTCTAACTCCAAGATGCCTGCTTCAATCTATAGATGGATCTCTGAAGCTTGCACATCATGAACTCGTCTGTAGATGTGAAACCCTTAGACTGTATCATATATACCTCTTCATCCAGCTCTCCATTAAGAAAAGCCATCTTCACATCCATTTGCCAGATCTCATAGTCTAGGTATGTTGCTATCACAAGCATAGTCTGAATGAACTTGAGCATTGCCACTGAAGAAAACATCTTGTCATAGTCAATACCATAATGCTGACGATATTCCTTGGCAACTAAATGGGCTTTATAGATCTCTACCTTCTTGTCTACATTCCTTTTTCTTTTGAAAATTCACTTACACCTAATGAGTTTTACCCCTTCAGGTGGATCAACCAGTGTCCATACACTATTGCCCTTCATGGACTCTATTTCAGAATTCATGACTTCTAGCCACTTATCGGAGTCAGGCCTCTGCATGGCATCCATATAGGTGATCAAATCCTCATTGTTCTCATCAAGTTCAACAGGATCAACATCTCGGAACCAAGAAAGCATAGCATCTATCCGATTGATGCGATACTCTATCGGATCTTCTCTAGGGTGCCTCAACAACGGGCTCTGGGTTTGATCTTATCAAATCTAGTTCTGTAGGTTCACTAGAATGTATCAATTCTTCCACATGTTGAACTTCATTAAGTTCAACATTAGAGGTAGTTGTTCTTTCCATAAGAAACTTTTTTTCTAAAAAGACTACCCTATTGCTGACGAACATCTTTTGTTTTTCAGCAAGGTAGAAGTAATATCCCCTAGTTTTCTTGGGGTACCCTATAAACAAGCATTTATCAGACATCCCCAAACCCTAAGGCGAGAGAGTGTCGGCCTACATCGAGTCCATATCTCATATGAAGTCTTTATGACAGACGTGCTCGAAACATTGTTCAAAACAAAACAAGCAGTCTCAAGTGCATAATCCCAAAAAGAATTGATAGACTCGCAAATCCCATCATGGATCGAGCCATGTCCAACATGAAGGAAAAATCTTGTTCCCAGGTCAGGTTCGTTCAGATCTGATTGGATCAAGAGAGATATTATAATTTTTTTTTTCATAGATCTAGATTAGATCTAAGACTTTTTAGATCTGATATTATTGATCTAATAAAAGAAAATAAAATAAAAATAAAAGATAAATTAAATCTAAGTTAATTTTATCTTATAGTGGGTAACCAGATTATCCTGTGATGATCCTGATATCTTCCTAAGGTTCTAGATCTAGCCATGCAAGTGCCTAACCTCTACCAGTATCCACTTGGATAGGATCTGGAGATCTTCTCTTTCTTTATCACTTCTCCAAATATTAGATCTGAATTTGGTTTAGAAGATCTTCAAAACTCCTTTTGAAGATCGGGTGTCATCTCTTGCAATAGTGCTGCCTTCTTCCTTTCTCGTCGCCTTTCTCTTGCTTGGATCGCACCAAACTGAAGCCCAAAGATTCTTTGGCGTGAATAGAAGAGAGAGGATCTAAAGATGGCATAGAGGAGGGAGAGGAGCAGCCTTGTGGCATGGGCAATGGGCTAGAGATCTAAATCCTAGGCACAGATAGGGTTTATATAGACCCTGCTACGCCATGCAGTGCCACATCATCCCGACCAATCATGGCCTTTTACGAAATAAGATCTAAATCTGATTGATGGGATGACATCATCTGATCCAATTAGATAAGAGTCCCTCTGAATCATCCTTAGATGGCACCAAGACTGATCAAAGATAAGTCTTTGGCGCCACCTAGGTAGAAACCCCAAAGCAACTTGGAGTCCCATCTGTTTGGGACTCCAGGCATCACTATCCATGGGCACATGCCTCCCAAGGCATGTTCCCCTTATCCTACTACCATGCGCCCCTTATCCTACTACCTTTTGGCAAATGGATTGGTCCAAATATTCTCTCCTATGATGGCTTGACACATGGGCAAATGTCCAAGTGTCAAAGATCAACGTTTGACCAAATATCCAAAACAGGATTTAGCAGGTGATGAAAAATGACAGGCGTTGTCTCAAATTCATCTCATAAATTAAGACAATCCTTTTCTAATCTGGACAAGCTCCAGTCAGACCAAGTAAAGGTACCTGAGTGAATCCAAACATATTTGGCTCAGTTGAGACAACTTTTACTGATAATCAAAGGAGAATATTAGGCTCAATCATGTGCTAGCATGATTTTCTTGAACCTAATTGAATCTAATTCAAATCAATTGACCTAGGTTAGTCCAATTGATGATATCCAAATCCAAATCCTTATTTATGTGACCCAGTTAGGTTTAGTTAAGTATGGTAATGAGATATGTCATGATCTTCATCATCAACATAATTGAAACACCTTCCGACGGATCAGAACTTTTCTGATTCAGACAACTAGTATGATTGATTATCTAAATTATTCTAATTGCTCTCAAAATCCATCAGTGACACCTAACAGCATATGGTGGCAATCCATCAGAACTAAAAATGAACCTCTTGATTCAGTTATCTGTGTGGTTAAGTTCTTCTATCTTGAGCCCCGATCGGATTAGGGTTAAGGTGAACTCGTCAAACCCTAATATCCATCATATGATTAATCATTTGATTCAAATCCAATGTGAAAATCTTAATAGAAACTCTTTCTATTATTTCACACTACCATGGCCATGGGCTTATCGACTTGATTCTCATGATCATCATAGGGCTACTCCTCATCTACCGAGGTAGATAGATTCCCTCTTGGTGCAATCCAATTTCTATAATGAACATGCTATAGCCAACATACACCTCAGGGTTCCGAATGGCTAGGAGATCGAGTTATAGTATAGTCAAAATATAACATCCTCAAGGTGAACTACCGATGCACCTGAGGTCAAAGAACCAAACACACAACTGCAGCTTCGAGCCAGTCATCGATGAGAAGGTAGACTTCTTAATGATTAATTGAGGTGGTCACGCTCAATGCCCTCATTCTCTGACGAGTATCTATACTCTTGCTTCGGTGTCTCTACACCATAGACTCAAGACTCATCTACTATAAAGAAGCGATTGTATACCAACCTTTTGGATCAATCACCATCCTCATGATGATCCTACGATCAGGAACATTTTATGAGTTAATAATGAAAATTTGTCTTAAATTTTCAACTCTTGAAAATAAGAATTGTCATAGCCATTAACTCAAGGGATGCATCACAGACACTAAATACATATTGTGATAGAAAATAATCCATTTTATTATTTATAGTCAAAATTATAATTTTATCCTTAGAAGTGTATAACAAGTGTCAACCAATTCTGGCTTGTAGTGCACACATATCTAACAAACTCCCACTTGACCTAAAGCCAATTGACTATAAATTTAAGTCTCATCTTCTCAAGGTGGGCTTCGATCTTCTACTGGCCCAATGGCTTTGTAAGTGGGTCTGCCGCATTGTCTGCGGAGTCGACTCTTTTGACCTCGATGTATCCCTTCTCGAGGTAATTGCGGATGAGGTGGTATCACCGCTCGATGTGTTTGGATTTCTGATGAGACCTCGGCTCCTTAGCAAGGGCTATGGTGCAATTATTTTTGCAGTATAGAGGAATGGCATCTGATGGCATCACTCCAATCTCTATGGCAAACTTTTTGTACCAGAATGCCTCCTTCATAGCTTCTGATGCAGCGATGTATTCTACTTCCATGGTGGAATCTGCTATTACTGTCTATTTGGAACTCTTCCAACTGACAGCACCACCATTACATAGAAATAGATTTCTAGATGTTGACTTTCGATCATCTATATCGGACATAAAATCTGAGTCTGTATACCACTGGACTTAGAGTTCTCCATTACCAAAAATCAAGAATATATCTTTAGTTCTTTTTAAGTACTTAAGGATATAATTCATAGAAGTCCAGTGTTCTTCATCTGGATTCGACTGATATCTGCTCGTGACACTCACCGCATGGGCTACATCAGGTAACGTATATAACATGGCATACATGAGGCTCCCTATTGTAGAAGCATAAGGGATCTTGTTCATGCATTCTATCTCCTCAGGTGTGCTAGGGCACATCTTCTTGGAGAGATGAATGCCATGTCTGAAGGGTACCAAACCTCTCTTGGAGTTTTCCATGCTAAACCTCTTTAGCACCTCCTCTATGTACTTCTTCTATGAAAGACCTAGCATCCTATTGGATCTATCTCTATAGACTTTGATTCTAATAATGAAGGATGCTTCTCCTAGATCTTTTGTGGAGAATTCTTTAGATAACCACATTTTAACCATGGTCAACATAGGAATATCATTTCCAATAAGGAGGATATCATCCATGTACAATACAAGAAAGACAATAGCGCTCCCACTAATTTTTCTGAAAACATATGGTTCCTCCTCGTTCTTGATGAAATCAAACAATTTGATCACATTATTAAAATAAGTATTTCAGCTCCGAGATGCTTGCTTAAGTCCATATATGAACCTTTGCAGCTTGCATACTTTGTGATCAGTATTACTAGATGTGAAACCTAGTGGCTGCTCTATATAGATATCTTTCTCAAGATATTCATTTAAGAATGCCGTTTTCACATCCATTTGTCATATTTCATAATCAAAATAGGCTACAATAGCAAGCAATGTACGAATGAATTGAAGCATGGCTACTGACAAAAAGGTATCTGATAGTCAATGTCTTCGCGCTGACTATAACCTTTTGCCACTAATCTGGCTTTAAATGTCTCTACATTCTCATCTGCACCAATCTTTTTCTTATAAATCCATTTACACCCAATAGGTACTATACCTTCTGGTGGATCTACCAAGGTCCAGACTTGGTTTGAGTGTATTAAGTCAATTTCTGACTTCATTACCTCTAACTATTTTTCGGAGTCGATATCTGATATCGCCTCTTTATAGATTTTGGGATCATCACTATGAGCTCCATTACTTACAAGGAACATTTTCCCTACTTCCTCTAAAATAGTACCTAAGTACCTTTCAGGGGGACGAAAAACTCTTTCCGATCTTGGAGGTGGAGGAGGTAGTGATTGTATTGGCTCAACCTGATTTGGTTCCAAATGGTCCTTAGCTCTTTGCTCTTGGGAGACTTTCTCCTCTAGCTTGATCTGCTTTTCAATGCTGCCATCTTGAATAAACTATTTTTTAAAAAAGATGGCATGTCAACTCACAATCACATTATGATCTTCTGGAATGTAGAAATAATATCCTAATGTCCCTTTAGGATATCCTATGAATCGAGCTCTAAAGAACCTATAGTCTAACTTGTCCGATTATTATCTTTTGACATGAGTCGGACAACCCCAAATTCTGAGATGACTCAGACTTGGTTTCTTACTATGCCATATCTCATACGGTGTGGTAGGAAGGATTTTAGAAGGAACCCTATTCAGTAAACATATAGCAGTTAACAAATTATGTCTCCAAAAAAATCAGGAAGGTCTGTGATGCTCATCATGGATCGAACCATATCTAATAGGGTCTGATTTCTCCATTCTGAAATTCCAATGAGTTGAGGTGTTCTAGGTGGAGTCCATTGAGAGACTATGCCATTCTACTTGAGATAATCCAGAAATTCTTGACTAAGGTATTCACCTCCTCGACCTGATCAAAGAACTTTAATGGATTTTTTAGTTTGCTTTTCTACTTCATGTCTGAATTTTTTAAACTTTTCAAAGGCTTCTAACTTGTGTCTCATAAGATACACATACCCTTATCGAGACAAATCATCGATAAAGATTATGAAGTAGATAAAATTACCTCTAGTCGGTACATCAAATGGACCGCAAACATCAGTATGTACTAGGACAAGTAAATCTATAGCCCTTTCCCCATGTCCCATAAAAGGAAGTTTAGTTATTTTGCCATGAAGACATGATTCACAAATTGGATATGACTCGAAAGTCAATGGACTCAATAGCCCAATTTTCTCTAATTTGTTAACCCTATCTTCTGCTATATGACCTAGTCTAAGGTGCCATAGATACCTATCGTTTGGACTATCCCTAAGTCATTTTGATTTTATGGCATTCACATTTTGCTTGATATTAAAAATAGATACATCAATATGTAACTGATAAAGATCGTTAATAACAAAATCACTTACAATTTTATTTCTTTCATAAAGAATATTACAATGGTCCTTAAGAAAACTAATTACATAGCCTTCTTGTGCTAAACATGAAATAGAAATCAAATTTCTGCTTGTTGCAGACACATAATAACAGTCCCTAAGTACTAAATCTAAATCAGATGGTAGTCAAAGAGGGTAAGTTTCCATGGCTACAGCAGCAACTCTTGCTCCATTTCCAACGTGTAGGATCATCTCACCATCCCTCAGCCTCCTGCTATCCTCAAGATCTTGCATGAAAGTGCACAAATGAGCACTAGAACTAGAGTCAAGCATCCAATTAGATGCAGAAGAAATCGTAAGATTAGATTCAATAATGAGCATACCTCCAAAAGGATATGCCTCCTTATTCTTCAGGATGGCCAGATATGAAGGATAGTTCCGCTTCCAGTGGCCATCAGTGTTGCAATGAAAATATTTTTCTTTGTCAGTGGCCTTCTTTTTTAGCTCTGCCTTCTTTTTCTTTCCTCCTTCCACCTTCTGCCTTTTCACAGACTTTTCTTCTTTTCAAAAGATTTTCTCTTGAAAGAAGTCCGTTCCATAGCAAATACTAAGCCTTTAGAACCTTTCATTGGAAGCTTAAGAGTAACCAACATGTTCATAAGCTCGATCAAAGTATTTTGAAGTTTATGCATATGGTAGTTCATGATGAACTGCCTATATGCATCAGTCAAGAATTACAGAATTACATCATTCTATAGATCTAGGTACAACTTCACTCTGAGCTTCTCAAGCTCTTCCAAGTCCTTGATCATCATCAGACAATGATCTTGAATTGACTGCCCATAATGCATTTTAGCCTTGAATAGTCATTTAGTGATCTGATATTTGGCTGCGCGACACTGTTTACCAAACATCTCTTATAGGTGAGCCAACATTTGGCGGATAGTCCTGATATCTTCATGTTGGTGCTGAAGCTCATCAGACATCGAGCCCAACATGTAGCATCTGGTCTTGTTATCTTCATCCATCCACTTATCAAGAGATGCTCTCTGTTCAGCGGATGGACAAGCTAGTAAGGTGGGGGGATCCTGGTCAAATACATGAGTTAACTTCTCAGAATCTAAAATAATTTTGAAGTTTTAGAGCCAATCCTTATAATTGAATCCGGTCAGTCTATGGATGTCTAGGATACGTGCTAGTGGGTTGGATGCAGATATTTTTCTATAGAGAGTCAAAGTTTCTAGTTAGATATTATAATTAAGACTAGACCAATTTATTTAGGAGTTTAATTTTTAAATAAATTAGCTTCCACTATTTTCTCGGATCCCTATACTTTTTCTGTAGAGATGCAAAAATTTTCATGATTATAGATTTCTAATGGATGGTGCAGTCCCACCAACTAACTCATCATCTCACCTAATAGTTATTGGTGATAGGTTAGCCAATGAGTGGACAACTCTTGTCCAATAATTCTCTAACCCAAACTTGGTCTCTAATTTATGAATCTCACCATGCCCAGAATATTGATCCACTCCTTAGTTAAGTCAGACCCACCATTTGCATAGATTTGATTTCTAATTGGGTTTCTCACCATATCCAAAATATTGAGCCCAATTTATCCTCCAGTCCATAGCATCCAATGCCTAATAGATATGGTTGCATCTTTTCGGTGCAACTGAACCACTATGACCAATCGAGAACAATCAACCTCGAGAAGGGCCTACATATCTATAATGGTAGAAGACCTTAGACTTAATCTTTTCTTAGAAAGATTTGCTTTAAGTCTCTTTAAACTTGACTTACAATAGCCATAGTAATTATGACTAACCTAGTGGCATGGGTTAGCTCAGATTGTTAACCACCTTAGACTAGGACTGGGTCGATAAATATGGCTAGAAAAGTGAGACCGATGGAAGGGATATGCCATTAACTCGATAAGAATTGCATTCGAATCGAGTAGCTCCCAATTAAAAATCAGTCAATCATATCTACTAGACTTACCTTAGACACCAAATTGTTGAGCTAGAACTAATCAGGTTATCCTATAATCCAGACTCTAACCACTGAGCCTAATTAGATCTTAGCTTGATCGATCACTCATGTGATTCGATCTTGACTCAGACTTAATCCTATTAGGCCAGTCAATTTAAGCACTCTTGATCCCATCTAACCAACTCTTGATTTGGTTTGATCAACCACTAGACCTAATTAAGCTACCCAAGTCCGAACCTAATTTTATGAATATGTCTTAAATCTAAAAATTCTTAAATTTTAGACTTAACATATTTTATAATCTTAATTCTTAATTAAGTTTAGGATTCAAAAACAAAATATGTAAATAAAATTCTAGGGTTTCAGGATCTAGGATTTTATAGAAAATAAGTTTTAGATTTCTGATAAAGAACGAACGTACAGCACCCCTACACATCATTAGAACACCCCATCGAATGGAAGGAGAGGATATTTTAAACCCTACTTTGTTCTTATGATCGGACAGCTAAGGGGAATGCCTTAATCAAAAATATAAAAACTACAAAACTAGTTAGTTCTACATCATATATCTCATATATAAAAATTGATCTAACTATAAACATATTTTGTATATATCTTCATGTATCATATCATGCATATTTTTAGATCTAAATTATCTCACAATTATCTAAAAAATCAAATTTAAATCGATCATATCAAAATAAATTTTATTTTAGATAATTATGTCGAACTATTCTACAACTAGTCTAAATATGCATTCATCATATCTCATATGAATAAAAATTAAATAACTTTATTTTTTATTTTTTAGATTTTGTTATAATATTTATAATATCAAAAAATAATAAATAAATAGATCTAAAAATTATAAATAATCAAATTAAATTATGATCATGTAAGACTATACATAGAATAATTCTATTCTACAACTAAGCATGCATCTTGTACAACTTAGATCTAAATTATTTAATTTTTAATTTTTCTAATTTTAGATCTAATCATATCTTATGTGACCTATAAAATTATCTAATTATTAGATTAAAATAAATTAAAATTAGATCTAATGAAACCTGACTCTGATATCAGTTAAAGGAAAAATTCTATTTTTCGGGTCAGGTTCGTTCAGATCCGATTGGATCAAGAGAGATATTACAAAAAATTTTCTCATGGATCCAATTCAGATCTAAGATTTTTTAGATCTAATATTATTAATCTAATAAAAGAATAAAATAAAAATAAAGAATAAATTAAATCTAAGTTAATTTTACCTTGTAGCGTGTAATTAAATTACCCTGTGATGATCCTGATGTCTTCCTAAGGTTCTAGATCTAGCCACGCAAGTGTCTGGCCTCTATCAGTATCCACTTGGATAGAATCTAGAGAACTTCTCCTTCTTTATCACTTCTCCAAATATCATATCTGGATCTGATTTGGAAGATCTTCAAAACTTCTTTTGAAGATCGGGTGTCATCTCTTGCAGCAATGCTGTCTTCTTCCTTTCTTGTCGTCTTTCTCTTGCTTGGATCACACCAAACTAAAGCCTAAAGTTTCTTGGGCATGGATAGGAGAGAGAGGATCTAAAGATGGCATGGAGGAGGGAGAAGAGCAGCCTTGTGGCATGGGCAATGAGCTAGAGATCTAAATCCTAGGCGTAGATAGGGTTTATATAGATCCTGCTATGCCATGTAGTACCACATCATCCTGGCCAATCATAGCCTTTTATAGAATTAGATCTAAATCTGATTGGTGGGATGACATTATCTGATCTAATCAGATGAGAGCCCCGCTAAATCATCCTTAGATGGCGTCAAGACTAGTCAAAGATAAGTCTTTGGCGCCACCTAGGTAGAAACCCCGAAGCAACCTGGAGTCCCATCAGTTTGGGACCTAGGCATCACTATCCATGGGCGCATGCCTCCCTAGGCATGCACCCCTTATCCTACTACCTTTCCTACTACCTTTTAGCAGGTGGACTGGCCCAAATATTTTCTTCTATGATGGCTTGACACATGGGCAGATGTCTAAGTGTCAAAGATCAATGTTTGACCAAATGTCCAAAACAGAATTTTGCAGGTGATGAAAAATGGCAGGTATTATCTCAAATTTATCTCATAAATTAAGACAATCCTTTTCTAATCTGGACAAGCTTCAGTTAGACCAAGTAAGGGTACTTGAGTGAGCCCAAACATATTTGGCTCAGTCGAGGCAACTATTAATGATAATTAAAGGAGAATATTAGGCTCAATCATGTGCTAGCACGATTTTCTTGAACCTAATTAAATCTAATTCAAATCAATTGACCTAGGTTAGTCTAATTGATGATATCTAGATCCAAATCCTTATTTGTGTGATCCAGTTAGGTTCAGTTAAGTATGGTATTGAGATATATCATAATCTTCATCATCGACGACATAATCGAAATACCTTCCAATGGATCAGAACTTTTCTGATTCAGACAACTAGTATGATTGATCATCTAAATTATTCTAATTACTCTCAAAATCTACCAATGACACCTAGCAGCATATGGTGGCAATCCATCAGAACTGGAAATAAACCTCTCGATGTAGTTACCTATGTGGTTAAGTTCTTCTATCTTGAGCCCCGATCGGATTAGGGTTAAGGTGAACTCATCAAACCCTAATATCCGTCATATGATTAATCATTTGATTCAAGTCCAATATGAAAAACTTAATAGAAACTCTTTCTATTATTTCACTCTACCATGGCCATGGGCTTATCCACTTGATTCTCATGATCATCATAGGGCTACTCCTCATCTACCGAGGTAGATAGATTTCCTCTTGGTGCAATCCAATTCCTACAATGAACATGCTATAGCCAACATACATCTCAGAATTTTGAATGACTAGGAGATCAAGTTATGGTGTAGTCAAAATATAACATCCTTAAGGTGAACTGCCGATGCACCTCAGATCAAAGAACCAGACATACAACTGTTGTTTTGAGCCAGTCATCGACGGAAAGGTAGACTTCTTAATGACCGCTCGAGGTGGTCACGCTCAGTGCCCACGTTCTCTAACGAGTATCTGTACTCTCGTTCTAGTGTCTCTATCCTGTAGACTCAAGACTCATCTACTATAAAGAAGCGATTGTACACCAACCTTCCGAATCAATCACCATCTTCATGATGATCCTATGGTCAGGAGCATTTTATGAGTTAATAATGAAAATTCATGTCTTAAATTTCTAACTCTTGAAAATAAGAATTATCATTGCCATTAACTCAAGAAATGTATCACACACACTAAATACATATTATGATAGAAAATAACATATTTTATTATTTATAGTCAAAATTATAATTTTATCCTTCGAAGTGTATAACAAGTGTCAACCAATTCTAGCTTCTAGGGTACACATATCTAACATAACAAGGTTCGATTTCTCTTTTCAGATACACCATTATACTATGGTGTTCCAGGAGGGGTCTATTATGAGATAATTTCATTCTCTCCTAGATATATCAAAAACTCATTGAAAAGGTATTCACCTTTTTGATCTGACTGAAAAATTTTAATACTCTTTTCAAGTTATTTTTCTACCTCATTTTGATATCGTTTGAACATTTCAAATGAATTAGATTTACTCTTCATAAGATAGACATACCCATACCTAGATAGGTCGTCAATAAATGTAATGAAGTAGTAGCACCCACCTCTAGCATATGTGTTCATAGGTCAACATACATCAATATGTACTAGACCTAGAAGTTTAGTGGCCCATTCATCCTTTCTAGTAAAAGATGATTTGGTCATCTTATCAAGAAGGTAGTACTCATAGGTAATCAATGTTTCATAATCATCGATGTCAAGGATATGCTCTTTGACTAACATGTTGATCCTATTCTTGTTTATATGACCTAGCCGATCGTGCCAAAGATAAGCATCAGTGATATTTTCTAGTTTTGAACATTTATTAGATGTGTACATTACACTAACAGGCTATGATAAAACATAAATATCATTTCTTAATTATCCTTGTATTACTATAATACCATTCATAATGATATCACAATATTTTTTTTTAATTGACAAACAATAACCATCCTGGGCCAAAAGCCCAATAGATATTATGTTCATCATACAAAATAAATAAAAATGACAATCACTTAAAATAATATTATTATTTTTAAAAAGTAGCTCAAGAGTTTCCAATGCTAGGACTAGAACTTTACTTTCATCCCCAATATTAAGAAATCTATCACCATTCTCAAACTTTCTACCAATTTGAAGTCCATGCAGTGAATTGCATATGTGAAATAGACTCCCGATATCTAATACCTAGGTTGATGTATCACAAACAAAGAAATTATAAGGTGTTATCATATAACAGTCTTGATCAGCAACCACTTGCTGATTTCTCTTATTCAGTCTATTTGGATCAAGAGGACCATTCTTCTTCGGGTCTGCCTGATTAAAGTCAATACTAGACTCCTCATTTATAGGTCCTAAATGCTTGTCACTCTCCAATAGTGAATGGAGAAGACTTACACTAGCTGTTGGTGTGAAATCTGATTATCATCGAAATCGAGGCTGAAGTCGGAGAAGATGAGGTCACCGTCGGTGACCTACAAAATAAGTCTCATCCAGAGTCGAGGGTGATGGCTCTGGCAAGACCCTTCGACGATCAAGTCAGCTCCTTCGGCCAACAGAAATGGAGTGCTTAGAGAGATTTTAGCAGAGTTTTGAGAAGGAAAGGAGAGCTAAGAGCCTAGAAAAAAAAGCATATTTGGAGGATCTCTTGTATAGACGGAACCTATAATAAACTGATAGTGACAGCCGTAACTGCCTAGTAGCGGGTTGGCCATGTGGAGTTTGTTACGGAGGGTGGTGTCTGTTGTCATGACGTGCCAGTCCATTAAAATTTAATAGTTAAAGTTTGGAGGAGGTAGATGCTGGTGGCGAAGAGCTTCAAGTTTCATCAATTTTAGAGGAGTTCGGACTCCTTCAGGATTATCTGTGTGTAAGTGGATTCATGCTGTGCAGATTGCTGGATCCGCATAGGCATGGAGGCCCTTTCAAACGACTACATGGAGCTCGATCGAAAGGGGTTCGAAAGTCCACTGGAGAAATTCTGAAGAAAGTCTGTTGGAGGAATTCGGAAGGAGGTCTGCTAGAAGGATTCGGAAGGAGTTTGCTTGACAGAGAAATCCAATTGAGGATGAAGTTCACAAGGAGTCTGATAGATGGAGGAGTCTGGCCACCCTTGCCATTCAAGCTCATCCGGGTAAGGTCCGGAGGGATCTTGAGAATTCGATCGAGGGTCAATCTTGATCATCGCTACTAGATGGGATCATTCAGCAATCAGATATTCGATTGAATTTCGGTAGGAGTGGGTTCACCCCCAACAATAGTCCCCCCACTTTCGAATTTGAAATTCGAAGGGAGTGTCGATGCAATCGTTGAAGTTCTTTTTGGCTTTCCGCACTCGTCAGGATGAGATGTTTTAGCATTTATGGTGCTGGCATCGAAGCTCTTTAAATACCCAGTGATTCTGAAAAGACAATCCTTCGTATTTTCTGCCAAATCTCTGTCTCAGGTATGGTGCCATAAAGACTCCGTCTGTCGCCACTTCTCTATCATGATGAGTGGAACACGTGGTGCATGCTGATCGGTTGAAGTCTATCCATAATCATAACTGCCTTAGATTACCTCTGGCTATTTAAGACCACCTCCCATTCGAAAGTCACTCTAGCCCAACTCTACCGGTTCTTGGGGCTCGCTTGGACTGACCTTCCTAGACCTTGCACCCCTGACTGAGGTTGAACCTAGAAACATGTCTCACTCATACTTTGTTCCAAACACCATCCCATCCATTCTTACTCCAAATGATCTTTTTCTAATCCGAATTCAATATAGGATCCCCCTAGAATACAACCTCGAACTCCCTAGTTCAGAGGACCAAGCCAATTCTCCTTCGACCGATCGATTTTATTTGTACTTAGGGACCTTGCATGCCAAGCTTCGGCTTTCACTACCCCCCTTTGTAGTTGTCCTCTTTTGATTTTTGAACATTTTCTTTGCCTCCATCATACCAAACTTCTTTTGGTTCATCATAGGTTTTCTTTCCTCTATCATCTGGCTGAAGTTCGGCCCACTATCTCGTTATTCCAAAATTTCTATACCTTCAAATGCCACCCTCCTGCAAAGAACTGGTGGTACTTCTCCCCCCAGTTTGGCAAGAAGGGGTTGCTGAAAGGTGCTCCTTCCATTCATAACTAGAAGGAGAAGTACTTCTTCATCTGATGTCCCACCTTGTTGCTTGACCTTCCTCTTTAGGGCTTTCTTAGAAAATCTATCCGTCGAGCCCCTAATTTAGATGGACCCGATCTTGAATCTTCTAATCGACTCAAGGTGTACTGAACTCCTCCTCTTTTAGACCTTTTGAGGGAACAAACTTTGTTCAACTTTGGTTTAAGTCCTCTTGACCCTACCAGTATTAGTCGTGCATACGTACATGCATATGAATTCTTATGAAGTTTCATATGTACCTCAATTAACTATACATTTTTCTTTATTGTAGAAATGGATACCGATGCCATCGAGAGACTCGCCAAGGACCTGTATGCCCAGAAGAAGAGGAAGGGAAAGGCTCTAGGTGAAGGCTCGAAGCGGGTGAAGGTCGACGCCTCTAACCCTATAGCTTCTATTGCTGCCAATGTCGCTCCTGAGGTCTGCCTCGAAAATGAGGTCATCCCATCCACACATGCTGACATCATAGAAAGGGAATCTCTTCCCCTCAAGCCCGCAAATCTCCCAACTGGGGATTGCATGCCAGATCCCTCCGCTAATAAAGAAAAAGAGAGGAAGAAGGGGAAAGTAGCCATTACGAAAAAGACCCGCAAGGCGCGTCAGGACGAGCCCAGCTGGAGCAGCGGCAATGACCAGGGGATGGACCCCTTTGATAACCCGAATATCATTTGGAACCTGACAGACAAGTTCAGCCTGTCAGAGGAAGTGGACCACCTGGCTGACCTTGACCAGAGGTAGTTCATCTGGAAGTCTCTTGGGCCTGTCTGTAGGGTAATCGTCTTGCCATATTTTTTTTCAATTTCTCACCCTTTCTTCCTTCACCTTACAGCGATCTATTTATGGTAGTCAGGCCACCACATGCTTGACTACTTGAAGAGGGTAAATTGTCTAGAGGCAGAGATGCTGCATGTTCGAGAAGGCTTTTAGGTGGAGATCAATCACCTTTAGGCGATGGGTGTTGAGGTTGAGCACCTCGCAGGAGAGAAGATGGTGGAAAGTGAGAGCCTATGCAGCGCACTTCGAAAGGAGTTCGTCTCGACTGGACTCAAGGTGGCACTAGTTTTGGAGGAGGAGAGGAGGCAAGAAGCTGAGGGGAGGGTCATTGGTCTAGAGGCCCAAATGTCGAAGTCAATCTCGGAGGCAGCGGCCTAGGCCGTGGAGGAGTTCAAGGCCTCCCCTGAAATGAAGGACCTGAACATCGCCTTCGGCCAGTAGGCGTTCATTAAGGACTTCGAGCTTTGCGAAGGCAGGGTGGCTTGGTGGTTCCCCGAGCTCGACCTCGAATTTTTGGAGGAGGACGACGCAGAAGTGGGACCATCCGATGTCGCAGTTGATCCTTCCTCCATCGAGCCTACTTCTAGTCCATCCGAACCTATCATGAAGGTGCCTGAGCTAGTTCAGAAACCCGAGGTAGTTGAGAGCGCTCCAGCTTCGTCTGCCGTCGTCCCTCTTGAGGTTAAAATCCTCGAGTAGTTGTACATTTTTCTTCTCTTTGTTTTTACTTTGTACTCAAAATTTTTGATTAAATGAAAGTGAATTTTTTTTTGTCAATATCTTTGAGCATTTTTCATACTTTGAACGCAGTCTTCCATTAATGCTGATCCACTGCCTCAGGGGGTTCCCCTGAAATCTTTAATAAAAAGCCTGAGAAAGGAAGTCCATCATCTGAAGAAGTTAAAGAAGATGAAGGATGATCTTCTAGCTTCATAGAAGAATGCTTCAAAGGCAACCAAAGAGGTCACCCACCACCAAAACTTGCATATGAAGGACTCCACGAGTTTTAGCATTCGAAATGGGAGCTTTGAGAGGGAGCTGGCCAAACTCCAAAAGAACACAAACGATAAATCCTGGGCGCTGATGGCGAAGATCGACTCTCTTAAGACTCAACTCTAGGTGGCAAAGGAGAAGATTCAACTACTGGAGGGGAGCTTGTCGTGGTCCTTCGATAAGGCATGATTCGAGTGGGATTAGTCGACGAGGTTCTCCGCACTTCAAAAGTAGCTGCATGATGCTGAGCTCACATATGAGACCTAACAATTAGACTGGAGTGATAGGATATCCAAGCTAGAACAAAAGCTTCATGCCTTCAAAGATGAAGTAGCCTGGCTTTAGTGGTGACTTGTTGATGGCTTTCGGGCTAGTATAAGCAAGGAGGCTGAGGAGATCGCCTCCTTGAAGAGGATCATTAGCAAACTCTTGGAGTCAGTCGGTACGAAAAAGGCTGAGGTGCAGTAGCTGAAGCTTGAGCTAACTTGTAAGCGTCAGGCTACCAAGAATGCAGAGGCCAAGTTCGAGGTCCTGAGGAGGAGGCTGCGAGAGTCAGAGGAGAACTACCATCGAGCCGACAGGATATTGCGCAATAACATGATGAGGTGTGATAAGCATCATAAATTCACCAATAAAAGTATTAATTTATTAATTAATTTATATTAATTTTTAAGAATTATTAATCAATTTACATATAATTTTTAAAAAATTCATATTTTTATTAATTAAATAATTAATAAAAAATAATAATAAAAATAATAAAAATTAAAAAATAAAATTTTATTATCAATAGAAAGAGCTCATTTTTCTGATCATAATGAAATAAATTTCAAGAAAAACGGAGCTAAAATGGAAAAGATATAAATTTTTAAAAATATAAAATAAATATAAAATAAATAAAAATTAAATAAAAAAAGAAAACGGCTCAGCCGGCTCCGCAAGCCGAGCCACCAAGCCAAGCCAAGCCAAGCCATCAAAGTCGATTCAGCCGTTGAAGCCATCAGCCGGTCTACGATCTAGGCGTGGACCGCCAACTCAGCAAAATCTGACGAATCAGAGCCTACCACGTGGTGGACCTAGACCCTTAAAGGGTCTACAAAAATTTATCGTGGCTCATAGGGCAATCTGGTCATTTCACTCGGTGACAGAAGTGTTGATTGGTTGCGGTGTGCGGTGCGGCCGGTCTACGCGGTCCATGGGAACAGTGATTGCGCGATCGGACGGGTGCGGTTGATTGCGGTTAAGATCGGACGGTCAGCATTTTTTTCGATTGCCAATTTCACTCGGATCACCATCGGATGGTAGCGCCTGATTCCAGCTTCGATCCGACGGTCCAGAACGCTCCCGGCGGTGATCAGGACTCCCGAAGCACGATTTGCGGCCAGATTTCCTCGATGAAGCGCGATCGGACGGCCAGAATTTAATCCGACCCGATCTGAGTTGATCTGCATCCGATTTTGATGATTTTTGGACCGTTGGATTCCTATTGAATGGCTGGATTTTATCAGATTTATCAAAGTCATATCAGAGCTATTTTGATTCAAATTTTATCCAAATTTGTTTGTATTTTGACGATTACAAAGGCATTAGTCCCATATTGCCTTTAGAAAAAAATATCCAGCCCTCCTAGCTCTATAAAAAAGACCCCAGGCCATCAGAAATTAATATCTCCGATCAAGGTGAAGCTTTGGTACAGGGCAAAGTCAGGCTATGGGTTAAAGGCAGCTTCGAAGCAATGGGTGCCGAGAAGAAGAGCCGAGCTTCTACACCATCTTTCCGCCAATGCCGATCCAAGATCAGAGATTAGGCTATTTTATTTTGTTATTTTTTTTATGTATTTAAATTCTAAAATTTTAGTTAATAAAAATTTTATTTTTGCATTTTAATTTCTTGCTTTTTATTTTTATTATAATTTAATTTCTGCACTTTAAATTATTGCTTTGCAAGTAGATGCTAAGATCTAACTAGTAGATCTTAGTACCAAGTTTAAATTCCTGCATCTTTTAATTTTTATTTTTTTATTTTCCGACTTCACTTTTGATCCCAAAACTCTTCTTCTCTTTTTTTTTTCTTTTAAAAATCAAAGATTTCAAATCTAAAATACTACCTTCCCTGTGGATTCGACCCGACTCACTGCTATCTACACATTTTCAATGATTTTAAGAAGTCGGATTAAACTGATAAACACGGTGTCTTAACGACAGCATCGCGTTCCTATCAAGTTTTTGGCACCATTGCCGGGGAAGGTTTTTGATTTTTGACTTTGATTTCTTTGATTTATTAAAAATAATTCCGGCAAACGCACCATATTTTTGGCGCCGTTGCCGGGGAAGGAATATATGCTATTTTTTTTCTTTGATTTCTTTGATTTTTTTTGTAAATTAATTATATTTTTTTAATATTACTTACTAATTTTTTTTATTTATTTTATAGGAAAAAAAAGAGAAAACGAAGAAAGCATCAAATTTTGGTGAGATCAATCCTAACCCTAGTCCTCTTTTCTTTTTATTTATTTATTTATTTATTTTATTTTTAAATTAATTTAAAAAATATTTATTTAAACCTAATTAAAAGCCTCATGATAAGATTAGAAACCCTAACTGCTTAGAGCATGCATCATATTAGTTTTATTTTTATCTTTATTTTTATTTTTATTTTTTTTGGTGATTGCTGGAGGCAAGGTAAGCCTTTCAGAATACAATTAGTTACATGCATCTAGTTTAAATTGCATAGAACCCTTTGATTGAATTTTTTTTTTTTTTTGCATATCATATTAAATCAAATTAAGGGCAATACCCAATTAAACAAGATAAGGTGGGGATTTGATCACTCTTTCTTAGCCCACAAACAACCAATCAACATCCTGCATTGACCTAAACCTTTAAATTAAAATCAATTAGACATCAACCCTAGGAACTCGAGCTCAATAGGACAAGGAATCCAAAGAGTTGTACCAGGTTAGGATAAGTTAATTT
The DNA here is from genome assembly GCA_006176705.1 of Cocos nucifera. Lineage (NCBI taxonomy): Eukaryota > Viridiplantae > Streptophyta > Magnoliopsida > Arecales > Arecaceae > Cocos > Cocos nucifera. The sequence continues at coordinate 57,684 of QRFJ01001358.1, forward strand.
GACTGGTGTCTAGGAAAGTGGTTCAGGGACGACTGCGCCCGAAGGAAGGTGGTTTCTAATTGGTTCCGTTTGCTTACCTGGCCAAGCACAATTGGTGTCTAAGGCAAGCAACGGGGGGACTCCCACCGACCTTACACTTACCTGGCTAGTTGATTGGCTAATCCTACACTTGGAGGGCTTGAAGGTGACCTTGGCAGTTAGGAGCTGTCTAGATCTAGGATAACCCTTAGTCAGGATTGATTGACCAACTTGATTGCTTACCAACATCAAACCTAATTAAACCTAATTCTTCTCTTTCTTTTTCTTCTTAATTCTAGGACTCCTTAGGACCTCTTCTTTAGAACTCTTCTTTCTTCTTCTTACTCCTTTAAAAATAAAATAAAATAAAATAAAATAAAAATTAAATTAAACTAACTAAAAATTAATAATTAAATTAAATTAAATTAAATTAAAATTAATAAATAAAAATAATTAAAAAAATTAATTTTTAATATAATAAAATAATAATAATAATAATAAATAAAAAAATATTCTAAAAATTTTTAAACCATACATTAGGGTTACACCATGCATGGTAGGAAATCGCTTTTTCTGATTTAGTTGAACTTAATTGAATGGTTGATTCACATTAAACATAATAAACAAATGGCTAATATAAATCTAATAGTCCAAAAATTAGATAAAGTTGACCTTCTTGATCAGAAAATAGATCAACTCCTAACCCTAGGTCAACAATCTTCTAATTATCAGGAAAGTTATTCAATCTGTGCTAGTCCAATCCATCATTTAAGTGAATATCCTATGACTGCACAGTTTTCATATTTTATCCAAGAACAAGTTCAAGCTACTCAAGGATACTCCAAATTGATTAATGATCCATTTTTAAATTCATATAATTCAGATTGGAGTAACTTTAATTTTTCTTGGACATTCCAACAGACTTAGGCTCAGACCCAAATTTCACTTGAGCAAAATTATCAAAATTATGCCTATAATAATGGTCAGTCTAGTCAGTTTAACCAGCCATCATATTATAATCAGCCTTCATACCCACCTCCTCAATAGACCAATCTAGCTGATGATAGATTTAACCAACTTCAACAATTAATTCTAACTCAACAGCAATCTATCGCCAGACTAGAAGCTCAAATAGGACAATTAGTTAAGTCTAACATGAGGAGAGAACTAGATCAACTATCGAACCTACCAATTTCAAATAACCCACCTAATGACCACCAACCACCTGGATTAAATTATCAATCTAATATTTCATCTAAGAATCTCCAATTTGAGAATACCAAAGTAATTCTTGAACTTAAAAGCTATAGGATTCTTATGGACCCATATCAAGATCAGGTGAGAGAGGCTAGTACTGATGCTAGCCAAAATAAAAATTTAAAGGAACTGGTTAGTACTGAGACTAACCATATAGAAGAACCGAAGCCAGAAATTAGTACTGATGCTAGTTCCAGTTTAAATGAGATAGAAATAAAGAAAAAGAGAATAGATGATTTATCCGAGACTTATAAACCTAATGTCCTATTCCCTTCAACCCTAGAAGCTGGTTCTTCTTATAAAAATCAAAAGGCATGTAATGAAATGTCAATGGAGTTGTTTAAGCAGGATCACATTAATTTACCTCCAGAATTAAAACCGCCTTTAGTCACCATTCCAGCACCCATTGAATCAAACTTAACTCCTAATACAAAAACTCCATTCATGAGCATTTTAGAAGAACAAATAGGAGTAATTCTTAATAAACATGGGTCTGAGAATGGAATCATAAATTATATCCCTAAAATTAACAAAGATTATATTAATAATGGGATTATAAATCATCTTTCTGAGATTGGCAATCCAAAACCATTGAAATTTGTCAATCCAATATTCGACACAGGATAGTGAGCTACATTGTGTCTGGCTGAAGACGGTAAAACTTAGCGCTTGTTGGGAGGCAACCCAATATTTAGTTTTTATCTAATTTATCTTATTTTCTTTTTAGGATAATTTGAATAAGTTGGAGGGAGAGCTCAAATTTGTAAAGGCATGTGCTGGACCAAAAAAAATAAATAAATAAATAAATAAATAAATAAATAAATAAATAAATAAATATACTGAGTTAGGTGTATTCTTTCCTTTTTTTTATTACATCCTTTATTTTTTTCTCTTCTCCATTGAGGATAATGTCGATTAAGTTGGGGGGAGAGAAAAATAAAAATTTTAAAATTTTAAGTCCTCGAAAAAGTTAGTATTTAGTATTTAGATACTTGATTACGCTTAAGAATTGAATTAAACTAAGCATTTTAAAAAGAAAATTGATGCACAGATTAGAGAATCTATGAGATATTGAGGAATCAAGTATTAAGAAAATTCAATAAAGATTTAAGTCCAGAATATAAAAATTTTTTTGGAGCATTTCTAATTATTTCTACTAGCATCAAAGAAAAGTCTACTTTTTATAGGCTTGTGTAGGGTAACTATACGTTTCTTCATATAAAAATTTATTTTAATAAAATAGTTTCCAAGTACTTCTCACTGAGTAACCGATCCTCTTTGCCTAAGCAAGCATTGAGTTTCGCATCAAAAGGTGGGAAGAACAAAGAAGCTCGTTGTAAAGCTAGTCTTAACTCGTAGCCTATTTGATTCGAGCTAGTAAGCCCGAGGGGTATTCTATACCTAGTGCCCTAAAGCCAACTGGTTTGGGAGTCATTGGCCCAAGACTCGCTACATGGATCAAATAGAAAGCTTAAGGAGTTAAGACACTCAATAGTGGTACAACGTTAAAAAAAAAAAAAAAAAAAGAAAGAAACATTGGTTTCCCACCAAGTAACCAGGTCCCATTGCCTAAGTAAGCAATAATATTCGCATCAAAAAGTGGGCAATGTGAAAATAAAAATTAATAAATGAAGGATGGAAGTAGCAATACACTTGCCTATACGAAAGTTTAGACAAATCAGAGATAAAAGTGGAATAATTTAGAAAAAGTTCTGAAAAATTTAATGTTCTTTACTTAATTTTTCTATTGATAAGTATTAATACCCCAATGATATATCTCATTTAAGCTCTACTGAATATCAATGGCCATTTTGAAAATTGCTTAGGTAAAATTCGAAACTCTAAAGTTAAAAGGTATTTAAAACTAAATTCTTTCTTTACGCGAGGACGAGCAAAGCTTAAGTTGGGGGGTGTGATAAACATCATAAATTCACCAATAAAAGTATTAATTTATTAATAAATTTATATTAATTTTTAAGAATTATTAATCAATTTATATATAATTTTTAAAAAATTCATATTTTTATTAATTAAATAATTAATAAAAAATAATAAAAAATAATAAAAATTAAAAAATAAAATTTTATTATCAATAGAAAGAGCTTATTTTTTTGATCACAATGAAATAAATTTTAAGAAAAACAGAGCTAAAATAGAAAAGATATAAATTTTTAAAAATATAAAATAAATAAAAATTAAATAAAAAAAGAAAATGGCTCAGCCGGCTCCACAAGCCGAGCCACCAAGCCAAGCCGAGCCACCAAGCCAAGCCAAGCCATCAAAGCCGACTCAACCGTTGAAGCCATCAGTCGGTCTACGATTCAGGCGTGGACCGCCAGCTCAGTAAAATCCGACGAATCAGAGCCTGCCACGTGGTGGACCTAGACCCTTAAAGGGTCTATAGAAATTTATCGTGGCTCACAGGGCAATCTGGTCATTTCACTCGATGACAGAAGCGTTGATTGGTTGCGGTGTGCGGTGCAGTCGGTCTATGTGGTCCATGGGAACAGTGATTACGCGATCGAACGGGTGCGGTTGATTGCAGTTAAGATCGGACGGTCAGCATTTTTTTTGGTTGCCAATTTTACTCGGATCACCATCGGATGGTAGCGCCTAATTCCAGCTTTGATCCGACGGTCCAGAATGCTCCCAGCGGTGATTAGGACTCTCGAAGCATGATTTGCGGCCAGATTTCCTCGATGAAGCGCGATCGGATGGCCAGAATTTAATCCGACCCGATCTGAGTTGATCTGCATCCGATTTTGATGATTTTTGGATTGTTGGATTTCTATTGAATGGCTGGATTTTATCAGATTTATCAAAGTCATATCAGAGCTATTTTGATTCAAATTTTATCCAAATTTGTTTGTATTTTGACGATTACAAAGGCATTAGTCCCATATTGCCTTTAGAAAAGAATATCCAGCCCTCCTAGCTCTATAAAAAGGACCCCAGGCCATCAGAAATTAATATCTTCGATCAAGGTGAAGCTTTGGTATAGGGCGAAGCCAGGCTATGGGTTAAAGGCTGCTTCGAAGCAACGGGTGCCGAGAAGAAGAGCCGAGCTTCTACACCATCTTTCCGCCAATGCCGATCCAAGATCAGAGATCAGGCTATTTTATTTTATTATTTTTTTTATGTATTTAAATTCTAAAATTTTAGTTAATAAAAATTTTATTTTTGTATTTTAATTTCTTATTTTTTATTTTTATTACAATTTAATTTATGCACTTTAAATTATTGCTTTGCAAGTAGATGCTAAGATCTAACTAGTAGATCTTAGTACTAAGTTTAAATTCCTGCATCTTTTAATTTTCATTTTTTTATTTTCTGACTTCACTTTTGATCCCAAAACTCTTCTTCTCTTTTTTTTTTTCTTTTAAAAATCAAAGATTTCAAATCTAAAATACTACCTTCTCTGTGGATTCGACCCGACTCACTGCTATCTACACATTTTCAATGATTTTAAGAAGTCGGATTAAACTGATAAACACGGAGCTCAAGGAGGAGGTCGATCATCTAAAGAAATCTTTGATGATGGCCACCAGTCTGAAGTCTGAGGAGTCTGACCCTTCTTAGGATTTGGCAACCTTTCTCTTTCTCTCTTTTTTTAGTGTAATCGATCTTGTCGACCTGTGTTTTGCTTGTAATGAACTTATTTTTATAATAAAATAGTATCTTTTTTGTTATTTTTATTTCACATAAATTTGAAGCTTGCTCGTGGCTTTACTTTTTTTACTTTATTTTTCTCTGCATTGTCTTCTAATGAGATACTTGTTATGGATGCCGAGCTGGGGTCTCTTGTACGAACCAAGATAGGATTCCACTTTTCATATTTGACATAGTCAGGTAGTCGTAGAAAGAACACATGTAAGGGTTGTCGGTAGAGCTTCTCCTTTCCTCTTATCTTTGATCAATGAGGTCCTAGCTTTTGCTCACATCAGGATGAGTTTTTTTTTCTATTCCTAACATGGCTTGTGGGAGCACATTAGGGCTATTAGTAGGGCCTCTCCCCTAATCTCGTCTTAGTTTAACGAGGCCTTCAACTTTGCTCACGTTAGGATGAGATTTTTTTTTTATTCCTAACATGGCTTATGGGGACACATTTGAGCCATTGACAAGGCCTCTCCCTCCATCCCATCCTAAATCAATGAGGCCTTCGACTTTGCTCATGTTAAGATGAGATCCTCCTCCTATTCTTAACAAGGATGTAGGGGCACATTAGGGCCATTGTTTGGACCTCTTCCCTCCTCTTGTCTTAAGTTAACAAGGCCTTCGACTTTGCTCATGTTAGGATAAGATCCTCCTCCTGTTCCTAATATGACTGTAGGGACACATTAGGACCATTATCGGAGCCTCTCCCATCCTCTCGTCTTAAGTTAATGAGGCCTTCGACTTTGCTTATGTTAGGATGAGGTCCTCCTCCTGCTCCTAACATAGCTGTAGGGGCATATTAGGGCTGTTGTCAAGGCCTCTCCTCTGCTCTCCTCTCATCTTAAGTTAACGAGGCCTTCAACTTTGCTCATATTAGACAGGATCCTCCTCTTGTTCCTAATATGGCTATAGGGGCATATTAGGGCCATTATCAGGGCCTCTCCCCTCATCTCGTCTTAAGTTAACAAGGCCTTCCACTTTGCTCATGTTAGGACGAGGTCCACCTTCCATTCCTAACATGGCTATGCTTGTTGTATGGTCAAGTTCGGGCTGTAACTCCCTACCATTACAGATGTACGATAAAAATTAGGGTGTTAAAGTAAGGAGATTTCATTGCAATCAAATCATTGGTAATATATCCATAGGTTTTCCGAATTTCATGGTCAGGGTAGATCTGCTCCTCCCAGCTCCTTCAAATAGTATGTCCCTAGTCAGATGAATTTTTTGATCTCGTAGGATCCTTCCTAATTTGGGGTGAGCTTCCCCTGATTCTGAGGTTGTGCAATAGTTGCTCGTCAAAATACTAAGTGCCCCACTTTGAATAGTTTGCCTTTGACTTTAGAGTTGTAGTAATGAGCTACTTTTTTCTTACAGGCTGCCATCTGAACTTAAGCTTTTCTTTATTTTTTCTTCAACAAGTCGAGGTTAGCCCTAAGGTCCTATGAGTTATACTACTCATTAAATACCATGACTCATGCTGATGGAAGTTTGAGTTCTATTAGGATGATTGCTTCTGTTCCAAGAGCTAAGACGAATGGGCTCTCCTAAGTTGGAAATCTTTGGGTAGTTTGGTATGCCCAGAGCATATGATAGAGTTCATCTACCTAAGTCCCCTTTGCTCTTTCAAGTCTTGCTTTGATATCTTGCAACAGGATTCTGTTTGTTACCTCAGCTTCACCATTTGCTTGTGGATGGATGACTGATGTAAAATGGTGGGAGATGTTCAAATCTTCATAGAATTCAACAAATCTAGCTCCGACAAATTGTCGCCCATTATCTGTTATGAGGGTTCGAGGCAAGCCAAATCTGCAAACGATCGACTTTCAGGCGAAGTCCTACACTTTTGCTTTAATGATTTTTGCTAGAGGTTCAGCTTTGATCCACTTTATGAAATAATCTATTACCACCAAGAGGAACTTACGTTGTAGGGCCATTATCAGGGCCTCTCCCCTCATCTCGTCTTAAGTTAACAAGGCCTTCCACTTTGCTCATGTTAGGATGAGGTCCACCTCCCATTCCTAACATGGCTATGCTTGTCGTATGGTCAAGTTCGGGTTGTAACTCCCTACCATTACAGATGTACGATAAAAATTAGGGTGTTAAAGTAAGGAGATTTCATTGCAATCAAATCATTGGTAACATATCCATAGGTTTTCCGAATTTCATGGTCAGGGTAGATCTGCTCCTCCCAGCTCCTTCAAATAGTATGTCCCTAGTCGGATGAATTTTTTGATCTCGTAGGATCCTTCCTAATTTGGGGTGAGCTTCCCCTGATTCTGAGGTTGTGCAATAGTTGCTCGTCAAAATACTAAGTGCCCCACTTTGAATAGTTTGCCTTTGACTTTAGAGTTGTAGTAATGAGCTACTTTTTTCTTACAGGCTGCCATCTGAACTTAAGCTTTTCTTTATTTTTTCTTCAACAAGTCGAGGTTAGCCCTAAGGTCCTATGAGTTATACTACTCATTAAATACCATGACTCATGCTGATGGAAGTTTGAGTTCTATTAGGATGATTGCTTCTGTTCCAAGAGCTAAGACGAATGGGCTCTCCTAAGTTGGCAATCTTTGGGTAGTTTGGTATGCCCAGAGCATATGATAGAGTTCATCTACCTAGGTCCCCTTTGCTCTTTCAAGTCTTGCTTTGATATCTGGCAACGGGATTCTGTTTGTTACCTCAGCTTCACCATTTGCTTGTGGATGGATGACTGATGTAAAATGGTGGGAGATGTTCAAATCTTCATAGAATTCAACAAATCTAGCTCCGACAAATTGTCGCCCATTATCTGTTATGAGGGTTCGAGGCAAGCCAAATCTGCAAACGATCGACTTTCAGGCGAAGTCCTACACTTTTGCTTTAGTGATTTTTGCTAGAGGTTCAGCTTTGATCCACTTTGTGAAATAATCTATTACCACCAAGAGGAACTTACATTGTCTAGATGCGATGAAAAAAGGTTGGAGTATGTCCATCCCCTACTGAGCAAACAACCATCGGGTGCTCAAGGGTGTAAGTTTAGAAGCTGGTTGCCTTTGAATGTTTGCATTTCTTTAACAGCAATCACATTTCTTGACATACTCTACAAAATCATGGTACAAGGTCGGCCAATAGTAATCCTACCGAAGTAGTCTGTGTCATAAGAATCTAGTCCCCACATGACTTCCGTAGATTTCTTCATGCACTTTCCATATGGCAAAGTCAGCTTTTGAAGGCCTGAGACATCTTAAGAGGGTAAGGAATATGACCTTTTATATAGCTTGCCTTTATATAGAACATACCGAGAGGTTTGATTTTTGAGTTTTTGAGCTTCTTTTGGATCACAAGGAAGAACTCCATCCTTGAGATAAGCAATCAACGGGTCAATCTAACATGGCTCATGGTTGACTTGCATCACAGATTGTCGCTCTTCTAAACTTGGACATTTTAGAATTTCAAAAAATACTTTCTTAAGTAGTTTGGCTGGTGCTAAAGTGGCCAATTTAGAGAGAAGATCAGCTCTTATATTTTCTATCCTTAAAATCTGTTAGATGCTAAAACTGTTGAAGACCGAGGTTAAGTTTCTCACCCTTTTAAAATATTTTATCTTTTTTTCCTCCCAGGCTTAATAACTACCGCTAACCTATCCGACCATCAGTTGGAAATTACTATAGACTTGGAGCCAATCTGCTTCTAACTCTTTAGCCATCTTTAACCCTACGATCAGAGCTTCATATTTAGTCCCATTATTAGTTGTAGAAAATTCAAAATGTAGTGCATATTCGATGATGACTCCCTTTGGGTTAACCAAGATCAGCCCTGCACCTACACCAGAAGCATTGGATGAGCCATCCACATATAGGACCCAAAAACCTTCAGAAAGGTTGGCTCTCTCTTTAGGAGAGCCCGGCTGCAACCATGGAATACTAGTTTTGTTCTGTTCAAGCTCCGCTTCATCTGGAATGGTGCATTCAACTATAAAATCAGCTAATATCTGGGCTTTAATTGATGGCTGAGGCTGAAAGTTGATATCAAATTTTGTAAGTTTGATTGCCCATTTTGCAATTCTTCCAGAGGCATCCATTCGATGAAGGACTGCTTTAATTGGTTGATCAATGAGGAGAGTTATGGTGTGCTCTTGATAATAAGGTCGGAGCCTTCGAGCTGCAATCAGTAGAGCATAAGTTAGTTTTTCCAACTTAGTATACCTGGTCTCGATGTTCCTCAAGACCCGACTTATCTAGTAGATCAGTCGCTGTATTTTTACCTCTTCTTTGACTAAGACTGCCGTAAGGGCTGCTAGGGAGACCACCAGGTATAAAAATAATTCCTCTCTGGGTTTGGGCTTTGCTAATAAGAGAGGTGAACAGAGGTAGTCCTTGAGCTCTTTAAAGGCTTGTTGATATTCGATGGTCCAGTAGAAGTTCTTCGACTATTTTAGGACTTGAAAGAAGGGCATGCATCGCTTGGCCTACCTCGAGATGAAGCAGTTCAGGGCTGCCACCTTTTCAATCAGGTGCTGAACTTCTTTGATTGATTTGGAGCAGTCATCTCTTCAATGGTTTGAATCTTCTTCAGATTTGCTTCAATTCTACACCTCGACACCATGAATACCAAGAATTTTTCTGAAGTTACATCGAAGGAGCACTTGGTTGGATTCAGCTTCATCTTGTACCTCCTAAGGGTGCTGAAGGTCTCTTCAAGATCGGCAATATGATTTATTAAAGCTTGGCTCTTGATAAACATGTCGTCTACATATACCTCCATGTTATAATCGATCTGCTTCTTGAAGATTTATTGATCGAGCATTGGTATATTGCTCCTACATTTTTTAATCCAGAAGACATAATCCTATAATAGTAAAGACCACGGTCAGTAATAAAAGCGGTTTTCTTCTTGTCCTCTAGTGCCATACGGATTTGGTTATAGCCTGAATAGGTATCCATGAAAGTGAGGAGCTCATAGACCGAGGTCGCATCCACTAGCTGATCAATCCTGGATAGGCGGTAGCTATCTTTTGGGCAAGCTTTGTTCAACTTTTTGAACTCTATGCACATTCTCCACTTGCCATTCTCCTTTTTGATGAGCATGACGTTGGAGATCCAGTTCGAATAATTGACTTCTTGAATGAATTCAGCCTTGAGGAGCTTATCAACTTCCTCTATAATTGCTTTTTGCCTCTCTGAAATATGGCTGTGCATCTTCTCTTTCCCTGGCCGATGTTTAGGATTAATAGCCAGACGATGTTTCATGACCTCCGCATCTATCCTGGGCTTATCGTCGGGGATCCAAGCAAAAACATCTGCATTCCTCCATAGAAATTCAATAAGCTTCTTATATCTCTTGTACTAGATTGGAGCCAATTTGTACCATGTGCTCCGCATTTTTGTCATTCAATGGGATGGAAATAAGGTCTTCCATAGGCTGCCCCCGCTCTTCCATTAGATCATCGCGGACATCCAACCCATCAACCAGACAAGGACCTGGCTGCTCACCCCTCTACAAGGCAATTGAATAGCAATGCCTCGTCAGGGCTTGATCTCCTCTGACTTCTCCGATCCCATAGCTTGTTGAAAACTTCATTTTCAAGTAGTATGTTGACACTACTGCCTGAAGTGCATTTAGACCAGGTGAGTCGGGAACAGAAAATCCTATTCTTAGGTCAGGTTCGTTCAGATCTGATTTGACCAAGAGGAATATTTCAAAGATTTTTCCTCTTAGATCTAAATTAGATCTAATATTTTTCAGATCTGATTAGATGGATCTAATAAAAATAAATTAAATTAGATTTAATTTGTACCTTGTTGTTGGGTAATCCTATTATCCTATGATGATCCTACTGATTGCTTGAGGTTCTGGATACAGCCATGCAATCGCTTGGTCTCTACCGATATCCACTTGGACAAGATCTAGAGATCTCCTCCTTCTTAATCCATCCTCCAAAGATTAGATCTGAATTTGATCTTGAAGGTCTTCAAAATAATTTTTGAAGATCTGGTGTCATCTCTTGCAGCAGCGCCGCCTTCTTCATTTTTTGTCACCTTTCTCTTGCCTGGATCACACCAAACTGAAGCCCAAGTCCTCTTGGGCATCGAGGGGAGAGAGAAGATTAGAGGTAGGCATGGAGAAGAGGGGAGAGGGGCTATGTAGCATGGGCAAGAAAAAAACTTTTGAAACCTAGGCATAAATAGGGTTTATATAGATCCTACTACGCCATGCAGTGCCACATCATCCTGGCCAATCACGTCTCTTCGTACAATCAGATCTAAATCTGATTGATGGGATGGCATCAACTGATCCAATCAAATGAGAGCCCCTCTCAAACATCCTTGGGTGGTGCCAAGACTGGTCAAAGTAGAGTTTTAGGTGCCACCTAAGTTTATTCCATGAAGCAACCTGGAGTTCCATCTATGTGGGACTCCAGGCATCATCATCCTTGGGTGTGTTAGATATATGTGCCCTGGAAGCCAGAATTGGCTGACACTTGTAATACACTTCTAGGGGAAAAATTGTAATTTTGACTATAATCAATAAAATGGGTTATTTTCTATCACACCTGTGTATTTAGTGTCTGTGATACATCCTTTGAGTTAATAGGTAATGATAATTCATATTTTCAAGAGTTGAAAATTTAAGACATGAATAATCATTATTAACTCATAAACAGCTCCCGACCATAGGATCATCACGAGGATGGTGATTGATCCGAAAGGTTGGTGTACGATCGCTTCTCTTTAGTAGATGAGTCTTGAGTCTACGGTGTGGAGACACCGAAGTGAAAGTACAGGTACTCGTTAGAGAACGAGGGCACTGAGCGTGACCACCTCGAGTAGTCATTAGGAAGTCTACCTTCTCGTCAATGACTGACTCGATGCTGCAGTAGTGTGTCTGGTTCTTTGACCTGAGATGCATCGGCAGTTCACCTTGAGGGTGTTATAGTTTGACTACACCATTACTCGGTCTCCTAGCCATATGGAAACCTGAGGTGTATGTTGGCTATAGCATATTCATTGTAGGAACTGGATTGCATCAAGATGGGATCTATCTACCTCGGTGGTAGAGGAGCAGCCCTATGATAATCATGAGAATCAAGTCCTGAAGCCCATGGCCATGGCAGAGTGAAATAATAGAAAGAGTTTCTATTTAGGTTTTCACATTGGACTCGAATCGAATGATTATATCATATGACAGAGACTAGGGTTTGACGAGTTTACCTTAACCCTAATCTGATCGGGGCTCAAGATAGAAGAACTTAATCACACAGGTAGCTGCACCAAGAGGTTCGCATTCAGCTCTGATGGGTTGCCACCATATACTGCTAGGTGTCACTGGTGGATTTTGGGAGCAATTAGAATGATTTAGATGATCGATCATTCTAGCTATTCGAATCAGAAGAGTTCTGATCCATCGAAAGGAGTTTCGATGATGTCTATGATAGAGATCATGACATATCCCATTACCATACAGAACTGAACCTAACTGGGTCACACAAACAAGGGTTTGAATCTGGTGATCATCAATTGAACTGATCTAGTTCAATTGATCTGAATGAGATTCAATTAGGTTCAAGAAAATCGTGCTAGCACTCGATTGAACCTAACGTTCTTCTTTTACTATCACAAATAAGTTGTCCTGTCTGAGCCAAAGGAGTTTGTGCTCAATCAGAGGCCTTCATATGGTCTAACTGGAGGTTGTCCAAGTTAGAGAAGGTTGTCTTATTTTATAAGACATGACCTGCCATTTTTGGTCACCTGCCATTTTTGGTCCTTTGACTTTGGTCAAAAGTTGACCTTTGACTGGTCAAATGTTGACCATAGACACTTTGACTTTTGTCCACATGTCACGCACCTATTGGAGAACTGGTGGGGGCCTGTCCCCCTACCAGAACCTAGGCAAGGAGGAGGGTGCACGCCACCCTAGGCGTGCGCCCAAGTTGGAGGCGCCTTGGAGTCCTTGTTGGACAAGGACTCCACCTCCCTTTTGGATTCCAATCAGAGTTCTACTAAGAATCCACTTTGACTGGTCTTAGGCGCCCTCTAAGGAGGAATCCAGGGGTCTCTATTCCAACCAATCAGATTTAGATCTGATTTCACAAAGGGTTGTGATTGGTTGAGAGGAAGAGGAGTTGGATCACGCTTAGTCTATAAATAAGACCCTGCGCCCAACTCAGATTCTATGCTAATGCAATTAGAATAGAGATTTCCCACGCCCCAAGGCTGCCTCTCCCCTCTTCCTCCATGCCTAAACTTCTCCTCCTTCTCCTCTCCACATCCAAAAGAGTTTTGGACTTAGGTTGGTGCATTCCAGATCAAAAGAAAGGCGATCAAAAGAAGAAGGCTGCACTGCTGCAAAGGACGACTGCTGATCTTCAAAAGGAGTTTTGAAGATCCTCCAGATCAGATCCAGATCTGATTTTTGGAGACGTGATAGAGAAGAAGAGGATCTCCAGATCCAACCTGAGTGGATACCGGTAGAGGCCAGGCGCTTGCGTGGCTAGATCCAGAACCTTCCGCTGCAATCAGGATCATCTACAGGGTAATAGGATTACCCAAATCAGGTAAATTAAATTTGATTTAATTTATCTTATTTTATTTTATTTATTAAAATAATAAGAATCAGATTTAAAACATATCAAGATCTGATTAGGATCAAGAGAAAAAATTTTTGAAATATATCTCTTGATCTGATCAGATCTGGACGAACCTGGATCCGGGAAATCAGGATTTCCCTTCAACTGGTATCAGAGCCATGGTTCTAAATTATTTAGATCTAATTTTAATTTTATTTTAATTAGAAAATAAAGTGATTTCAGATGTCACATGAGATGTGATCAGATCTGAAATCAGAAAAAATTAAAATTAAATGATTTGGATCTAAGAACATGAAGATATGCATGACTAGTTCTAGAATAGAATAGTTCTATAGAATAGTTTTGCATGTCTTTTGATTTAATCTGATTAAATCATATTTTAGATCTTTTATTTACTATTTTTTGATATTATAAGTGTTATAATAACATCTGATAAACAGTAAATAAAAATTATTTAATTTTAAATATCATATGAGATATGATTGATGCATGTCTAGACTAGTTGTAGAATAGTTCTACATAATTGTCTAGATTAGAATTTATTTTGATTAGATCAATTTAAATCTAATTTTTTAGATTATTATGAGATAATTTAGATCTAAAAACATATGCATGATTATGATACATGAGATGTATGCAAAATATGCCATGATTAGATCTACTTTATATATGAGATATATGATATAGATCTGATATTGTTTTGTAGTATTGAATGTTCCTGATTAAGGCATTCCTCTTGGCCGTCCGGTCATAAGAACGAAGAAGGATTTAAAGGCCCTCTCTTCCCATTCGATGGGGTGTTCTTATGATGTGTAGGGGTGCTGCGTGTTCGTCCTTAATCAGAAACCCAAAACTTACTTTCTGCAAAACCCTAGATCCTGAAATCCCTAGGATTTATTGTGCATATTTTGTTTATGAACCCAACTTAATTAAGAATTAAGTTTATGGAATATTAATTAGGTCTAAAATTGAGAATTTCAGATCTAAGACATATTCATAATACTGGGTTCGGGCTTGGGTAGCTCAATTAGGTCTAAGCGGTTGATCAAATCCGAATCAAGAGTTGGTTAGATGGGATCAACAATGCTTAAATTGACCAGCCTAATAGGATTAAGTCTGGGTCAAGATCGAGTCACGATCAAGCAAGACCTAATTAGGCTCAGAGGTTAGAGTCTGGATTGTAGGCTAACCCAATTGGTTCTGACTCAACAATTTGGTGTCTAAGGTAAGTTTGGCATAGACGACCGACTGGTTTTTAATTGGAAGCTACTCGACCTGAATGCGTTCTTGTACGAGTTAATGGCATATTCCTTCCACCGGTCTCACTTACCTGGCCATATCTGTTGACACAGTTCTGATCTGAGGTGGTCAATAATCCGAGCTAACCCATGCCACTAGGTTAGTCATAATTGTTATGACTAAGCCAAGTCTAGTTTAATGAGACCTGAATCAATTCTCCCTAAGAAAAGATTAAGTCTGAGGTCTTCCACCATTGTAGACGTGCGGGCCCTTCCCGGGGTTGATTGTTCTCGGCTGGATACAGTGGCTCAGTTGCACCGGGAAGACGCAACCATGTCTATTAGGCATTGGATGCTATGGGCTGGAGGATGAGTTGGGCTCAATATTCTGGATACGGTGAGAGACTCAATTAGGAACCCAGTCTATGCAAATGGTGGGTCTGACTTAACTAAGGAGTGGATCAATATTTCGGATACGGTGAGATTCATGAATTAGAGACCAAGTTTGGGTGCACCATGATTAGAGAATCATTGAACAAGAGTTGTTCACTCATTGGCTAACCCATCACCAATAACTGTTAGGTGAGGTGATGAGTCAGTTGGTGAGACCGCACCACCCACTAGAAATCATCAATCGTGGAGATTTTCGCATCTCTACAGAGGGAGTGTAGGGATCCGAGAAAATAGTGGGAGCTAATTTGTTTTTAAAAATAAAATCCCTAAACAAATTGGTCAAGTCAAAATTACAGTATCTAACTAGAATCTTTGACTCTCTACAGGAAAATGTCTGCGTCCAACCCATTGGCACGTATCCTAGGACACACATAGACTGACTGGACCCAATTATAAAGATTGGCTCAGGAACTACAAAATTATTTTTGGGTTCAGAGAAGTTAACACCATGTTTTGGGACCAGGACCCTCCCACCTTACCAGCTCGTCCATCCACTGAACAGAGAGCGTCTCTGGAAAAATGGATTGACGAAGATAATAAGGCCAGATACTTACATGTTGGGCTCGATGTCTGATGAGCTCCAGCGCCAACATGAAGATATCGGGACTGCTCGCCAAATGTTGGCTCACCTGCAGGAGATGTTTGGTGAACAGAGTCGCGCAGCCAAATATCAAGTCACAAAATGACTTTTTAAGGCTAAGATGCGTGATGGGCAGTCAGTCCAAGATCACTGTCTGACAATGATCAAGGACATGGAAGAGCTTGAGAAGCTCGGTGTGAAGTTGGACTTGGATCTGCAGAATGATATTATTCTGCAATCCTTGACTGATGCATATGGGCAATTCATCATGAATTACCACATGCATAAACTTCAAAATTCCTTGGCCGAGTTGAATGAATATGCTGGTTACCGCTGAGCTTTCTATGAAAGGTTCTAAAGGCTCAGTTCTTGCTATGGAACGGACTTCTTCCAAAAGAAAGTCTTATGGAAAGAAAAAGAAGTCTGTGAAAAAGCAAAAGGTGGAAGGATCAAAGAAGAAGAAGGCAGAATCCGAAGAAAAAAAAAGGTCCGATGGCAAAGGAAAGTGTTTCCATTGCAACAGCGACGGCCATTGGAAGCGGAACTGCCCTACTTACCTGGCCACCCTGAAGAACAAGAAGGAAGGTCCTTCTGGAGGTATGCTCGTTATTGAGTCTAACCTTACGGTTTCTTCTGCATCCAGTTGGGTGCTTGACTCTGGTTCTAGTGCTCATCTGTGCACTTCTATGCAGGGTCTTGAGGATAGCAGGAGGCTGAGGGATGGAGACATGATCCTACGCATCGGTAATGGAGCAAGAGTTGCTGCAGTAGCCGTGGGAACATACCCTCTTCGATTACCATCTGGTTTAGACTTAGTTTTAAAAGACTGTTATTATGTGCCTGCAGCTAGCAGGAATTTGATTTCTGTTTCATGCTTAGCACAAGAAGGTTATGTGATCACCTTCTTTAAGGACCATTGTAACATTCTTTATGAAAGAAATAAAATTGCAAATGGTTTTCCTTATTAATGGTCTTTATCAGCTACATATTGATGTACCTGTTTTAACTATCGAGCAAAACGTGAATGCCAAACGACCTAGGGATAGTCCAAACGACAGATATCTATGGCACCTGAGATTAGGTCATATAGCAGAAGATAGGATCAAACAAATTGGAGAAAAATGGGCTATTGAGTCCATTGACTTTTGAGTCATATCCAACTTGTGAATCTTGTCTTCAAGGCAAAATGACTAAACTCCCTTTTGTTGGACATGGGGAGAGGGCCACAGATCTCCTTGCCCTAGTACATACTGATGTGTGCGGCCCATTTGATGTGCCGGCTAGAGGCAATTTTGTCTACTTCATTACCTTTACCGATGATCTGTCTAGGTATGGGTATGTGTATCTTATGAGACACAAGTCTGAAGCTTTTGAAAAGTTCAAAGAATTCAGACATGAAGTAGAAAAACAAACTGGAAAACCCATTAAGGTTCTTCGATCAGATCGAGGAGGTGAATACCTTAGCCGGGAATTCCTAGACTATCTCAAGGAAAATGGCATAGTCTCTCAATGGACTCCACCAGGAACACCTCAACTCAACGGGGTTTCAGAACGGAGAAATCGGACTCTATTGGATATGGTTCGATCCATGATGAGCTTCACAGACCTCCCTGATTTTCTTTGGGGACATTCATTATTAACTTCAATCTTATCTACTGAATAGGGTTCCCTCTAAAACCGTTCCTACCACACCGTATGAGATATGGCACGGTAAGAAACCAAGTCTGAGTCATCTCAGAATTTGGGGTTGTCCGGCTCATGTCAAAAGACAACAAGCGGACAAGTTAGAGTTTAGGTCCTTTAGAGCTCGATTCATAGGATATCCTAAAGAGTCATTAGGATACTATTTCTACATTCCAGAAGACCACAATGTGATTGTGAGTCGACATGCCATCTTTCTTGAAAAATAGTTTATTCAAGATAGCGGCATTGGAAAGCAGATTAAGCTTGATGAGAAAGTCTCACAAGTAGAACGAGCTAAGGACCAAGTTGGAACCAAATCAGGTTGAGCCAATAAGAACACTACCTCCTCCACCTCGTAGATCGGAAAGAGTTTTCCGTCCCCCTGAAAGATACTTAGGTATTATTTCAGAGGAAGTAGAGGAAATGTTCCTCATAGGTAATGGTGCTCATGGTGATGATCCCAAAACCTACAACGAGGCGATATCAGATATCGACTCCGAGAAATGGCTAGAGGCAATGCAGTCAGAAATTGACTCGATGCACTCAAACCAAGTCTGGACCTTGGTAGATCCACCAGAAGGTATAGTACCTATTGGGTGTAAATGGATCTTCAAGAGAAAGATTGGTGCAGATGGGAATGTGGAGACATTCAAGGCTAGACTAGTGGCAAAAGGTTATAGTCAACGCGAAGGCATTGACTATCAGGATACCTTTTCCCAGTAGCTATGCTAAAATCCATCCGCACATTGCTTGCCGTTGCAGCCTATTTCGATTATGAAATATGGCAAATGGACGTGAAAACGGCATTCCTTAAATGGATATCTTGAGGAAGATATCTATATGGAACAGCCGCTAGGTTTCACATCCAGTGATACTGATCACAAGGTTTGCAAGCTGCAAAGGTCCATATATGGACTTAAGCAAGCATCTCGGAGCTGGAACACTCGTTTCAATGATGTGATCAAAAAGTTTGGTTTCATCAAAAATGAAGAGGAACCATGTGTTTTTCAAAAGGGTCAGTGGGAGCGCTGTTGTCTTCCTCGTATTGTACGTGGATGACATCCTCCTTATTGGGAATGATATTCCCATGTTGACATCAGTCAAGATGTGGTTGTCCAAGGAATTCTCCATGAAAGACCTAGGTGAAGCATCCTTTATTCTAGGAATTAAGGTCTATAGGGATAGACCGAATAGGATGCTAGGACTTTCACAGAAGATGTACATAGAGGAAGTACTAAAGAGGTTTAGTATGGAAAACTCTAAGAGGGGATTAATACCCTTCAGACATGGTATTCATCTTTCCAAGAAGATGTGCCCCAGCACACCTGAGGAAATAGAACGCATGAGCAAGATCCCTTATGCTTCTGCAATAGGGAGCCTCATGTATGCCATGCTATGTACACGACCTGATATAGCCCATGCTGTGAGTGTCACAAGCAGATATCAGTCAAATCCAGGTGAAGAACACTGGACTTCTGTGAAATGTATCCTTAAGTACTTGAGAAGAACTAAGGATATGATGTTGGTCTTTGGTAATGGAGAACTCCAAGTTCCAGGGATACACAGACTCGGACTTTCATGTCCGATATAGATGATCGAAAGTCGACATCTGGAAGTCTGTTTGTGTGCAATGGTGGTGCTGTCAGCTGGAAGAGTTCCAAGCAAACTGTGATAGCAGATTCCACCATGGAAGCAGAATATATCGCTGCATCAGAGGCTGCAAAGGAAGCATTCTGGTACAAGAAGTTTGCTGCAGAAATTGGAGTAATGCCATCAGATGCCATTCCTCTATACTGCGACAACAATGGCGCCATAGCCCTTGCTAAGGAGCCGAGGTCTCACCAGAAATCCAAGCACATTGAGCGGCGATACCATCCTCATCCGCGATTACCTCGAGAAAGGGTTACGTCGAGGTCAAGAGAGTCAACTCCGCAGATAATGTGGCAGACCCACTTACAAAGCCGTTGGGCCAGCAGAAGATCGAAGCCCACCTTGAGAAGATGGGACTTAGACTTGTAGCCAATTGGCTTTAGGACAAGTGGGAGATTGTTAGATATATGTGCCCTAGAAGCCAGAATTGGCTGACACTTGTAATACACTTCTAGGGGCAAAATTATAATTTTGACTATAATCAATAAAATGGGTTATTTTCTATCACATATGTGTATTTAGTGTCTGTGATACATCCTTTGAGTTAATGGTAATGATAATTCATATTTTCAAGAGTTGAAAATTTAAGACATGAATAATCATTATTAACTCATAAAATGCTCCCGACCATAGGATCATCACGAGGATGGTGATTGATCCGGAAGGTTGGTGTACAATCGCTTCTCTTTAGTAGATGAGTCTTGAGTCTACGGTGTGGAGACACCGGAGCGAGAGTACAGGTACTCGTTAGAGAACGAGGGCACTGAGCGTGACCACCTCGAGTAGTCATTAGGAAGTCTACCTTCTCGTCAATGACTGACTCGATGCTGCAGTAGTGTGTCTGGTTCTTTGACCTGAGATGCATCGGCAGTTCACCTTGAGGGTGTTATAGTTTGACTACACCATTACTCGGTCTCCTAGCCATATGGAACCCTGAGGTGTATGTTGGCTATAGCATGTTCATTGTAGGAACTGGATTGCATCAAGATGGAATCTATCTACCTCGGTGGTAGAGGAGCAGCCCTATGATGATCATGAGAATCAAGTCCAGAAGCCCATGGCCATGGCAGAGTGAAATAATAGAAAGAGTTTCTATTTAGATTTTCACATTGGACTCGAATCGAATGATTACATCATATGACAGAGACTAGGGTTTGACGAGTTCACCTTAACCCTAATCTGATCGGGGCTCAAGATAGAAGAACTTAATCACACAGGTAGCTGCACCAAGAGGTTCGCATTCAGCTCTGATGGGTTGCCACCATATACTGCTAGGTGTCACTGGTGGATTTTGGGAGCAATTAGAATGATTTAGATGATCGATCATTCTAGCTGTTCGAATCAGAAGAGTTCTGATCCATCGAAAGGAGTTTCGATGATGTCGATGATAGAGATCATGACATATCCCATTACCATACAGAACTGAACCTAACTGGGTCACACAAACAAGGGTTTGAATCTGGTGATCATCAATTGAACTGATCTAGTTCAATTGATCTGAATGAGATTCAATTAGGTTCAAGGAAATCGTGCTAGCACTCGATTGAACCTAACGTTCTTCTTTTACTATCATAAATAAGTTGTCCTGACTGAGCCAAAGGAGTTTGTGCTCAATCAGAGGCCTTCATATGGTCTGACTGGAGGTTGTCCAAGTCAGAAAAGGTTGTCTTATTTTGTAAGACATTACCTGCCATTTTTGGTCACCTGCCATTTCTTGTTCTTTGACTTTGGTCAAAAGTCTACCTTTGACTGGTCAAATGTTGACCATTGACACTTTGACTTTTGACCACATGTCATGCACCTATTGGAGAGCTGGTGGGGGCCTGTCCCCCTGCCAGAACCTGGCAAGGAGGAGGGCGCACGCCACCCTAGGCGTGTGCCCAAGTTGGAGGCGCCTAGGAGTCCTTGTTGGACAAGGACTCCACCTCCCTTTTGGATTCCAATTAGAGTTCTACTAAGAATCCAGTTTGACTGGTCTTAGGCACCCTCTAAGGAGGAATCCAGGGGTCTCTATTCCAACCAATCAGATTTAGATCTGATTTCACAAAGGGTTGTGATTGGTTGAGGAGGAAGAGGAGTTGGATCACAAGCTTAGTCTATAAATAAGACCCTGCGCCCAACTCAGATTCTATGCTAATGAATTAGAATAGAGATTTCCCATGCCCCAAGGCTGCCTCTCCCCTCTTTCCTCCATGCCAAACTTCTCCTCCTTCTCTCTCCACGTCCAAAAGAGTTTTGGACTTAGGTTGGTGCGATTCCAGATCAAAGAAAGGCGATCAAAAGCAAGAAGGCTGCGCTGCTGCAAAGGACGACTGCTGATCTTCAAAAGGAGTTTTGAAGATCCTCCAGATCAGATCCAGATCTGATTTTGGAGACGTGATAGAGAAGAAGAAGATCTCCAGATCCAACCCGAGTGGATACCGGTAGAGGCCAGGCGCTTGCGTGGCTAGATCTAGAACCTTCCGCTGTAATCAGGATCATCTACAGGGTAATAGGATTACCCAAATTAGGTAAATTAAATTTGATTTAATTTATCTTATTTTATTTTATTTATTAAAATAATAAGAATCAGATCTGAAACATATCAAGATCTGATTGGGATCAAGAGAAGAAATTTTTGAAATATATCTCTTGATCTGATCAGATCTGGACGAACCTGGACCGGGAAATCAGGATTTTCCTTCAAGGTGCACACCTCCCTAGGTGTGTGCCCCCTCCCTTTCCTCCTTTTAGTAGGTGGACAAAGGTCAAATCTCTCTCCTATGGGTGCATGACACATGGGCAGATGTTTAAGTGTCAAAGGTTAATGTTTGACCAAAGTCAAAAGATAAGAATTAGCTGGTGACAAAAAATGATAGGTGTTGTCTCAAATTTATCTCATAAATTATGATAATCCTTTTTTAACCTCGATAAGCTCTAGTCAGACTAAGTAAAGGTACCTGAGTGAGCCCAAACACAATTGGCTCAGTCGACATAACTTTTAATGATTGCTGAAGGAGAACATTAGGCTCAATCGTGTGCTAGCACGATTTCCTTGAACCTAATTGAATCTTATTCAAATCAATTGAACTAGGTTAGTCTAATTGATGATATCTAGATCCAAACCCTTATTTGTGTGATCTAGTTAGGTTCAGTTCCATATGGTAATGGGATATGTCATAATCGACATCATCGAAACACCTTCGGATGGATCAGAACTTTTCTGATTCAAACAACTAGTATGATCAATCATCCAAATCATTCTAATTGCTCCCAAAATCCATCAGTGATACCTAGTAGTATATGGTGGCAACCCATCAGAACTAAGAACGAATCTCTCGGTGCAGTTACCTGTGTGATTAAGTTTCTCTATCTTAAGCTCCGATTAGATTAGGGTTAAGGTGAACTTGTCAAACCCTAATATTCGTCATATGATTAATCATTCGATTCAAGTCCAATATGAAAAGCTTAATAGAAATTCTTTCTATTATTTCACTCTGCCATGGCCATGGGCTTATGGACTTGATTCTCATAATAATCATAGGGCTACTCCTCATCCACCGAGGTAGATAGATTTCCTATTGGTGCAATCCAATTTCTACAATGAACATGCTATAGCCAATATACACCTCAGGATTTCGAATGGCTAGGGGGCCAAGTTATGGTGTAGTCAAGCTATAACACCCTCAAGGTGAACTACCGATGCACCTCAGGTTAAAGAACTAGACACACAACAGTAGCTTCGAGCTAGTCATCGACAAAAAGGTAGACTTCCTAATGACTGCTCGAGGTGGTCACGCTCAGTACCCTCGTTCTTTAACGAGTACCTGTACTCTCGCTTCGATGTCTCTACACCGTAGACTCAAGACTCATTTACTATAAAGAAGCGATTGTACACCAACTTTTTGGATCAACCACCATCCTCATGATGATCCTACAGTCGGAAGCATTTTATGAGTTAATAACAAAAAATTATGTCTTAAATTTTTAACTCTTAAAAATATGAACTATCATTACCATTAACTCAAGGGATGTATCACAGACACTAAATACACATTGTGATAGAAATAACCCATTTTATTATTTATAGTCAAAATTATAATTTTGCCCTTAGAAGTGTATAGCAAGTGTCAGCCAATTCTGGCTTCTATGACACACATATCTAACAAACTCCCACTTGACCTAAAGCCAATTGACTATAATTCTAAGTCCCATCTTCTCAAGGTGGGCTTCGATCTTCTGCTGGCCCAATGACTTTATGAGTGAGTCCGCCACATTATCTGCGGAGTCGACTCTCTTGACCTCGACGTAATCTTTCTCGAGGTAATCATGGATGAGGTGGTTTCACTGTTCGATATGCTTGCATTTCTAGTGAGACCTCAGCTCCTTAGCAAGAGCTATGGTGCCATTGTTATCGCAGTATAGAGGAATGGCATCTGATGGCATCACTCCAATCTCTGTGGCAAACTTCTTATACCAGAATGCCTCCTTCGCAACTTCTAACGCAGCGATGTATTCTGCTTCCATGGTAGAATCTGCGATCACTATCTACTTGGAACTCTTCCAACTGATAGCACCATCATTACACATAAACAAACTTTCAGATGTCGACTTTCGATCATCTACATTAGACATAAAATCCGAGTCTGTGTACCCCTAGACTTGGAGTTCTCCATTACCAAAAATCAACAACATATCCTTAGTTCTTCTTAAGTACTTAAGGATATATTTCACAGAAGTCCAATGTTCTTCGTCTGGATTCGACTGATATCTACTTGTGAAACTCACAGCATAAGCTATATCAGATCATGTACATAACATGGCATACATAAGGCTCCCTATTGCTGAAGCATAAGAGATCTTGCTCATACATTCTATTTCCTCAGGTGTACTAGGGCACATCTTCTTGGAGAGATGAATGCCATGTCTGAAGGGTACCAAACCCCTCTTGGGGTTTTCCATGCTAAACCTCTTTAGCACTTCCTCTATATACATCTTCTGTGAAAGTTCTAGCATCTTATTCGGTCTATCTCTATAGACCTTAATTTTTAGAATAAAGGATGCTTCTCCTAGGTCTTTCATGGAGAATTCTTTGGCTAACCACATTTTAATTGTGATCAACATGGAAATATCATTCCCAATAAGAAGGATATCATCCACGTACAATACGAGAAAGACAATAGTGCTCCCACTAATCTTTTTGAAGACATATGGTTCCTCCTCATTCTTGATGAAACCAAATAATTTGATCACATCATTAAAATGAGTATTCCAGCTCCGAGATGCTTGCTTAAGTCCATATATGAATCTTTGCAGCTTGCATACCTTATAATCAACATCACTAGATGTAAAATCTAGCGGCTGTTCCATATAGATATCTTTCTTAAGGTATCCATTTAAGAATATCATTTTCACATCCATTTGCCATATTTCATAATCGAAATAGGCTGCAATAGCAAGCAATGTGCGGATGGATTTTAGCATAGCTACTGGCAAAAAGATATCCTGATAGTTAATGCCTTCGCATTGACTATACCCTTTTGCCACTAATCTAGCTTTGAATGTCTCCACATTTTCATCTGCACCAATCTTTCTCTTGTAGATCCATTTACACCCAATAGGTACTATACCTTCTGATGGATCTACTAAGGTTCAGACTTGGTTTGAGTGCATCGAGTCAATTTCTGACTTCATTGCCTCTAACCATTTCTCAAAGTCGATATCCGATATTGCCTCGTCATAGGTTTTAGGATCATCACCATGAACCTCATTACCTATGAGAAATATTTTCTCTATTTTCTTTGAAATAGTACCTAAGTACCTCTTAGGGGGATGGAAAACCCTTTTTGATCTACGAGGTGGAGGAGGTAGTGATTGTGTTGGCTCAACCTGATTTGATTCCATTTGGTCCTTAGCTCGTTGCTCTTGTGAGACTTTCTCCTTAAGCTTGATCTACTTTCCAATGCCACCATCTTGAATAAACTATTTTTCAAGAAAGATGGCATGCCAACTCATAATCACATTGTGATCTTCTGGAAAGTAGAAATAATATCCTAATGACTCTTTAGAATATCCTATGAATCAAGCTCTAAAAGATCTGAAGTCTAACTTGTCCGCTTGTTGTCTTTTGATATAAGCTGGACAACCCTAAATTCTGAGATGACTCAGACTTGGTTTCTTACTATGCCATATCTCATACGATGTGGTAGGAATGATTTTAGAGAAAATCCTATTCAGTAAATATATTACAGTTAACAAACTATGTTCTTGAAGAAAACTAGAAAGGTTTATGAAGCTCATCATGGATCGAACCATATCTAATAGGATATGATTCCTCCATTCTGAAACCCCGTTGAGTTGAGGTGTTCTAAGTGGAGTCCATTGAGAGATTATGCCATTTTGCTTGAGATAATCAAGAAATTTTTGACTAAGGTATTCACCTCCTCGATCTGATCGAAGAACCTTAATGGATTTTCTAGTTTGCTTTTTGACTTCATGTCTGAATTTCTTGAACTTTTTAAAAGCTTCAGACTTATGTCTCATAAGATACACGTACCCATATTGAGACAAATCATCGGTGAAGATTATGAAGCAAACAAAATTATCTCTAACCGGCACATCAAATAGGCTGCACACATCAGTATGTACTAGGGCAAGTAAATCCATGGCCCTTTTCTTATGTCCTACAAAAGGGAGCTTAGTCATTTTGCCATGAAGACAAGATTCACAAATTGGATATGACTCGAAAGTCAACAGACTTAATAGCCTAATTTTCTCTAATTTGTTAACTCTATCTTCTGTTATATGACCTAATCTAAAGTGCCATAGATACCTATCATTTGGACTATCTTTGGATCATTTTTATTCTTATGGCATTCATATTTGCTCGATATTAAAAATAGATACATCAATATGCAACTGATAGAGACCATTAATGAGGAAACCACTTGCAATTTTATTTCTTTCATAAAGAATATTATAATGGTCCTTAAGAAAACTAATTACATAGCCTTCTTATGCTAAACATGAAATAGAAATCAAATTTCTGCTTGCAGCAAGCACATAGTAGCAATCCCTAAGTACTAAATCTAAGCTAGATGGTAGTCGAAGAGGATAGGTTC
This sequence comes from Cocos nucifera, assembly GCA_006176705.1. Taxonomy (NCBI): domain Eukaryota; kingdom Viridiplantae; phylum Streptophyta; class Magnoliopsida; order Arecales; family Arecaceae; genus Cocos; species Cocos nucifera. The sequence continues at coordinate 83,877 of QRFJ01001358.1, forward strand.
CCATGGCCACAACAGTAACTCTTGCTTCATTTTCGATGCGTAGGATCATCTCACCATCCCTCAACCTCCTGCTATCCTCAAGATCCTGCATAAAAGTGCACAAATGAGCACTAGAACCAGAGTCAAGCACCCAACTAGATGCAGAAGAAATCGTAAGGTTAGATTCAATAATGAGCATACCTCCAGAAGGACCTGCATCCTTCTTATTCTTTAGAATGGCCAGGTAAATAAGACAGTTCCACTTTCAGTGGCCATCTGTGTTATAATGAAAATACTTTTCTTTATCAGTGGCCTTCTTCTTCAGCTTACCTTTTTCTTTTTTCCACCTTCCATCTTTTTTCTTTTCACAGACTTCTTCTTCTTTCCAAAAGACTTTCTCTTGGAAGAAATCTATTCCATAGCAAGCACTGAGCTTTTAGAACCTTTCATAGAAAGCTCAGTAGTAACCAATATGTTCATAAGTTCGATCAGAGTACTCTGAAGTTTATGCATATGGTAATTCATGATGAATTGCCCATACGCATCAACCAAGGATTGCAGAATTTTGTCATTCTGTAGATCCTGATCTAACTTCACTCCAAACTTCTCAAGCTCTTCCAAGTTCTTGATCATCATCAGACAATGATCTTGGACTGACTGCCCATCATGCATCTTAGTCTTAAAAAATTATTTAGTGACCTAATATTTGGTTACGTGACTCTATTCACTAAATAACTCTTGCAGATGAGCCAACATTTGGTGGGCAGTCTTGATATCTTCATATTGGTGTTGAAGCTCATCAGACATCGAGTCCAACATGTAATATCTGACCTTGTTATCTTCATCCATCCATTTGTCAAGAGACGCTCTCTGTTCAGCAGACGGATGGGCAGGTAAGGTGGGGGGATCCTGGTCTAATACATGAGTTAACTTCTCAGAATCCAAAATAATTTTGAAGTTCTGAAGCCAATCCTTGTAATTGGGTCTGGTTAGTCTATAGGTGTCCAGGATATGGGCTAGTGAGTTGGATGCAGATATTTTGCTGTGGAGAGTCAAAGTTTCTAATTAGATTTTATAATTAAGACTTAATCAATTTATTTAGAAATTTTATTTTTAAATAAATTAGCTTCCATAATTTTTTCGAATCCCTACACTCCCTTTGTAAAGATAAGAAAATCTCCATGATTAATGATTTCAAGTGGGTGGTGCAGTCTCATCAACTAACTCATCACCTCACCTAACAGTTATTGATGATGGGTTAGCCAATGAGTGAACAACTCTTGTCCAACAATTCTTTAACCATGGTGCACCCAAACTTGATCTCTAATTCATGAATCTCATCATGCCCAAAATATTGATTCACTCCTTAGTTCAGTTAGACCCACCATTTGCATAGATTGGATTCTTAATTGAGTCTCTCAACGTATCTGAAATATTAAGCCCAATCCATCCTCCAGCCTGTATTATCCAATGCCTAATAGACATGGTTGCATCTTTTCGGTGCAACTGAATCACTGTAACTAATCGAGAACAATCAACCCCGGGAAGGGCCCGCATATCTACATTGGTGGAAGATCTTAGAGTTAATCTTTTCTTAGGGAGATTTGATTTAGGTCTCTTTAAACTTGACTTACAATAGCCATAACAATTATGACTAACCTAGTAGCATGGGTTAGCTCGAATTGTTAACCACCTTAGATTAGGACTAAATCGATAAATATGGTCAGGTAAGTGAGATCGGTGGAAGGGATATGTCATTAACTCGACAAGAATGCATTCGAGTCGAATAGCTTTCAATTAAAAATCAGTCGATCGTATCTACCAAACTTACCTTAGACACTAAATTATTGAGCCAGAAACAATCAGGTTAGCCTACAATCCAGACTCTAACCACTGAGCCTAATTAGGTCTTAGCTTGATCGATCACTCATGTGATTCGATCTTGACCCAAACTTAATCTTATTAAGCTGGTCAATTTAAGCACTCTTGATCCCATCTAACCAACTCTTGATTTGGTTTGATCAACCACTAGACCTAATTGAGCTACCCAAATCCAAACCCAATTTTATGAATATATCTTAAATCTAAAAATTCTCAATTTTTAGACTTAACATATTTCATAATCTTAATTCTTAATTAAGTTTAGGGTTCTCAAACAAAATATGTAAATAAAATCTTAGAATTTCAGGATCTAGGATTTTGCAGAAAATAAGTTTTTAGATTTCTAATTAAGGACAAACATGCAGCACCCCTACTCATCATACGAACATCGCATCAAATGAGAGGAGAGGGCATTTTAGACCCTACTTTATTCTTATGATCGGATGATCAAGGGGAATGCCTTAATAAAAAATATAAAAACTATAAAACTAGTTAGATCTACATCATATATCTCATATATAAAAATTGATCTAACTATAAACATGTTTTATATATATGTTCATGTGTCATATCATGCATGTTTTCAGATCTAAATTATCTCATAATTATCTAAAAAGTTAAATTTAAATTGATCATATCAAAATAAATTCTATTTTAGATAATTATGTAGAACTATTCTACAACTAGTCTAAACATGCATTCATCATATCTAATATGAACAAAAATTAAATAAATTTATTTTTCATTTTTTAGATCTTATTATAATATTTATAATACTAAAAAATAATAAAAAAATAGATCTAAAAATTGTAACCAATCAAATTAAATTATGATCATGCAAGACCATACATGGAATAATTCTATTCTACAACTAGTCATGCATCTTGTATAACTTAGATCTAAATTATTTAATTTTTATTTTTTTTAATTTTAGATCTAATCAAATCTCATGTGATCTCAAAAATTACCTAATTATTAGATCAAAAATAAATTAAAATTAGATCTAAATTATTTATGGGAATCTTGCTCTGATACCAGTTGAAGGGAAAATCCTATTTTTTCGATCATGTTCGTTCAAATCTGATTTGATCAAGAAGAATATTTCAAAGATTTTTCCTCTTAGATATAAATTAGATCTGATATTTTTTAGATCTGATTAGATGGATCTACTAAAAATAAATTAAATCAAATTTAATTTGTACCTTATTGTTGGGTAATCCTATTATCCTATGATGATCCTGCGGATTGCCTGAGGTTTTGGATGCAGCCATGTAATTGCCTGACCTCTACTAATATTCACTAAGATAGGATCTAGAGATCTCCTCTTTCTTAATCTATCCTCCAATGATCAGATCTGAATCTGATCTTGAAGGTCTTCAAAATAATTTTTGAAGATCTAGTGTCATCTCTTGCAGCAGTGCTGCCTTCTTCCTTTCTTGTCGCCTTTCTCTTGCCTGGATCGCACCAAACTAAAGTCCAAGGCCTCTTGGGCATGGAGGGGAGAGAGAAGATTAGAGGTAGGCATGGAGAAGAGGGGAGAGAGGCTATGTAGCATGGGCAAGGGAAGAACTCTTGAAACCTAGGCACAGATAGGGTTTATATAGATCCTGCTGCGCCACGTAGTGCCACATCATCCTGGCCAATCACGTCTCCTCGTGCAATCAGATCTAAATCTAATTTGTGGGATGATATCACCTGATCCAATCAGATGAGAGCCCCTCTCAAAGATCCTTGGGTGGTGCCAAGACTGATTAAAGTAGAGTTTTAGGCACCACCTAAGTTTATTCCATGAAGCAACCTGGAGTCCCATCTGTATGGGACTCAGACGTCATCATCCTTGGGTGCATGCCTCCCTAGGCATGCACCCCCTCTCTTTCCTTCTTTTAGTAGGTGGACAAAGGTTAAATCTCTCTCCTATGGGTGCATGACACATGGGCAGATGTCTAAGTGTCAAAGGTCAATGTTTGACCAAAGTCAAAAGACAAGAATTAGCAGGTGATGAAAAATGATAGGTATTGTCTCAAATTTATCTCATAAATTAAGATAATTCTTTTCTGACCTGGATAAGCTTCAGTTAGACTAAGTAGAGATACCTAAGTGAGTCCAAATATATTTGGCTCAGTCAAGATAACTTTTAATGATTGTTGAAGGAGAACATTAGGCTCAATCGTGTGCTAGCACGATTTTCTTGAACCTAATTGAATCTTATTCAAATCAATTGAACTGGGTTAGTCCAATTAATGATATCTAGATCCAAACTCTTATTTGTGTGACTTAGTTTGGTTCAGTTCTGTATGGTAATGGGATATGTCATGATCGACATCATCGAAACACCTTCCGATGGATCAAAACTTTTTTGATTCAGACAACTAGTATGATCGATCATCAAAATCATTCTAATTGCTCCCAAAATCCATCAGTGACATCTAGCAATATATGGTGGCAACCCATCAAAACTAAGAATGAACCTCTCGATGTAGTTACCTATGTGATTAAGTTTCTCTATCTTGAGTCTCGATCGAATTAGGGTTAAGGTGAACTCATCAAACCCTAATATCCATCATATGATTAATCATTCAATTCAAGCCCAATATGAAAATCTTAATAGAAACTCTTTCTATTATTTCACTCTGCCATGGCCATGGGCTTATGAACTTGATTCTCATAATCATCATAGGGCTACTCCTCATCCATCAAGATAGATAGATTTTCTATTGGTGCAATCCAATTTCTATAATGAACATGCTATAGCCAACATACACCTTAGAATTTTAAATGGCTAGGAGGCTAAGTTATGGTGTAGTCAAACTATAACACCCTCAAGGTGAACTATCGATGCACCTCAGATCAAAGAATCAGATACACAACTGCAGCTTCGAGCCAATCATCGACGAGAAGGTAGACTTCCTAATGACTGCTTGAGGTAGTCACGCTCAGTACCCTCGTTCTCTAACGAGTATCTGTACTCTCGCTCTCATGTCTCTACATCATAGACTCAAGACTCATCTACTATAAAAAAATAATTGTATACTAATCTTTCGAATTAACCATCATCCTCATGATAATCCTACGGTCGGAAGCATTTTATAAGTTAATAACGAAAATTCATGTCTTAAATTTTTAACTCTTGAAAAAATGAACGATCATTACCATTAACTCAAAGGATGTATCACAGACACTAAATATACATTATGATAGAAAATAATCTATTTTATTATTTATTTATTAAAATTATAATTTTGCCCTTAGAAGTGTATAACAAGTGTCAGCAATTCTGGCTTCCAGGGCATACATATCTAACAAGCCGAAGATTGCGTTGTAAGTGGATGGTGCTTTTACTACTAGAAAATCCACTCATGCCCTAGACTGTCATGGATATTGCCTTGCAGTCACAACCAAAGTTATTATGCCTTCAACTGGTACTGCATCACTAGTGAAGCCTACCAATGAGGAGTCCATTAGTCCAAGTCGATTATGAGGTATAGACATTTTGGAGAAAGCATCATAAAATAAGACATCAGCCAAACCTTCAATATCAATAAGGATGCAACGCACATCATAGTCTGCAATATTTAAAGCAATTACAACCGCATCATTATGCAAAAATTGAACTCCTTGTGCATCTGCTTCAGTGAAGGCTATGGATTCTTTAGTCCTCTATCTCTTCACCAATCCTTCGAATCCACTAGCCTCCTCTTGCCGAAGTCCCCCAGAGATAGTGTTGATGATGCCGAGAGATGTCCGATCTTTCTGTTGCTCATCCCTTCTTGGTGGTTCCAATTGCAGTAGTGCCCTTGGCCGATCCTCTCTTCCTTTGGGCCGACGTTGTAGAAATCGGCCAAGCCGGCCTCACCTCATGAGCTTCTCAATCTCATCTTAGAGCTGAATATATTCTTCAGTATCATGACTGTGGTCATAATGGTAGAGGCAATATTTGTTAAGATTGCACTTATCAAGATGAGTGTGCATCCTCTCTGGCCTTGGCAATTACTCCTTGATTTCCATCAGTACTTATATTTTCAAAGCATTGATGGGAGCATAGTTGTAGAATCTTCTAGAGGGAGAACCTCTTCGTGCCCTTCTGTCAGGACTTTTTTGATGGCAAGCTTGAGGAGTTCAGGCTTGCTTGCGCTTGAGGGGCGTCCGGGAGCATGGTCGAACTTTGTTTGACCTTTCTTCAACTATGAGCTTGCTAGATTCACCCGCCTGCTGCTCTCCTATGGCTTCCTCATCCTTCAACTTGAAGGCTTCTTCAACTCGGGCATATCCTTTAGCTCAAGCTAGCAGATCAATAATATTTCTAGGGTAGTTCTTCTCCAGAGAGAATAATAAATCATTCTTTTGAAGGCCATCCTTCAGCACAACCATGGCGATGGATTAGTCCAGATTTCGGACCTCAAGGGCAGCAGCATCGAAGCGATTGACACAAGCCGGATGGATTCTTCCTCTTTCTATTTGATGTTAATAAGAGAGTCCGAACCTCATCTAGGACACCGGCTACTGATGAAATGAGCCACAAACTGATGGCTCATCTGATTGAAAGAGAAGATCATACCCAGCTTTAGTGCCAAGTACCAATTTCTTTCTGCTCCCTTCATAGTAGATGAAAAAGCTCGGCATAAGATGATGTCTGGTGCACCATGGAGTAGCATCATAGTCTGAAAGACCTCCAAGTGGTTGACCAAATCAGTGGTCCCATCGTAGCTCTCGAATTGAGGAAGCTTGAAGTTCAATGGAATTGATTCCTGCATGATTTGATAAGAGAAAGGAGGGTCAGTGTAGATGTCATTACTGTGAGAGAAGAAAGCATGATGGAGTTTCTCAATCTATCGATTCATTTCTTGCAGCTTTCGGTCCAGGAGATCTTCATGGTCATGGATCTCCAAAGTTTTTTGGCTGAATGGGGGTAGAGTCCCTCCAGGGGTAGAGTCATGGTCAGAGTATGAGCTCCCTACCCTCTGCTTCCCTTTCTCAGAGATGACCGGCCAACCAGCCCAAGTCGGTCGTCCCCAGACTAAGTCCTGGGGTTCCGAAGAAGCCTACTCTAGTCGTACCGGCATCAGAGGCTGCTACTGCTGCATGGTCTGCACTACTTTAGTGAAGCCCCTAACCTACTGAACCAGTAGGTTAAACTATTCTACATCAACCATTACCATCGGTGGAACTTGAGATGTCAAGGATGAGATGGGGGTGGGCAGATCTGGATGAGATCTAGCTACGGAGGTAGTCGACCGTCGGGTGGAAGCCTTTCTAGGAGGCATCCTCATGAGATCAACTGGGGGAGAAGAACTCTGAGGAGGAAGGAGAGAGATCTCTACTAAGCACTTCTTTAAGAATAAGAGAATCTCAAGAGAAAGAGGTTCCTTTCTCTCACCAATCCTGTTGGCGCAAAATCTGGTTGTCATCGAAATCGAGGCTAGAGTCGGAGAAGATGACCTACAAAACAAGTCTCATCTGAAGTCAAAGATGGTGGCCCGATAAGACCCTCTGATGATCAAGTCAGCACTTTCAGCCAATAGAAATGGAGTGCTTAGAGAGATTTTAGCAGAGTTTTAAGAAGGAAAGGAGAGCTTAGAGCCTAGAGAAGAAAGCGTATCTCAAGGGTCTCTTATATAGATGGAGTCTGTAACAAACTGATAGTGATAGCCATAACCATTCAGTAGTGGGCTATTCGGAGCCATGTGAAGTTTGTTACAGAGGGTGGTGTCTATTATCGTGATGTGCCAGTCCATTGGGATTTAATAGTTAAAGTTCAAAGGAGGTAGGCATTGATGGTGAAGAGCTTCAAGTTTCATCAATTTCAGAGAAGTTCAGACTCCTTCAGGATCGTCCATGTGTAAGTGGGTTCATGCTGCGCAGATTGTTGGATCAGCGTAGGCGTGGAGGCCCTTTCAGGTGACTACAGAAAGGAAATCCTGATTTCTCGGTCCAGGTTCGTCCAGATATGATCAGATCAAGAGATATATTTCAAAATTTTTTTTTCTTGATCCCAATCAGATCTTAATATGTTTCAGATCTGATTCTTATTATTTTAATAAATAAAATAAAATAAGATAAATTAAATCAAATTTAATTTACCTGATTTGGGTAATCCTATTACCCTGTAGATGATCCTGATTGTAGCGGAAGGTTCTGGATCTAGCCACGCAAGCGCCTGGCCTCTACCGGTATCCACTTGGGTTGGATCTGGAGATCCTCTTCTTCTCTATCACGCCTCCAAAAATCAGATCTGGATCTGATCTGGAGGATCTTCAAAACTTCTTTTGAAGATCAGTAGTCGTCCTTTGCAGCAGTGCAGCCTTCTTCTTTTGATCGCCTTTCTTTTGATCTAGAACGCACCAACCTAAGTCCAAAACTCTTTTGGACGTGGAGAGGAGAAGGAGGAGAAGTTTAGGCATGGAGGAAGAGGGGAGAGGCAGCCTTGGGGTGTGGGAAATCTCTATTCTAATTGCATTGGATTAGAATCTGAGTTGGGCACAGGGTCTTATTTATAGACTAAGCGTGATCCAACTCCTCTTCCTCTCAACCAATCATAACCCTTTGTGAAATCAGATCTAAATCTGATTGGTTGGAATAGAGTCTCCTGGATTCCTCCTTAGAGGGTGCCTAAGACCAGTCAAACTGGATTCTTAGTAGAACTCTGATTGGAATCCAAAAGGGAGGTGGAGTCCTTGTCCAACAAGGACTCCAAGGCGCCTCCAACTTGGGCACACGCCTAGGGTGGCGTGCGCCCTCCTCCTTGCCAGGTTCTGGTAGGAGGACAGGCCCCCACCAGTTCTCCAATAGGTGCATGACACATGGACAAAAGTCAAAGTGTCTATGGTCAACATTTGACCAGTCAAAGGTCAACTTTTGACCAAAGTCAAAGGACCAAAAATGGCAGATGACCAAAAATGGTAGGTCATGTCTTATAAAATAAGACAATCTTCTCTAACTTGGACAACCTCCAGTTAGACCATATGAAGGCCTCTGATTGAGCACAAACTCCTTTGGCTCAATCAGGACAACTTATTTGTGATAGCAAAAGAAGAACGTTAGGTTCAATCGAGTGCTAGCACGATTTCCTTGAACCTAATTGAATCTCATTCAGATCAATTGAACTAGATCAGTTCAATTGATGATTACCAGATTCAAACCCTTATTTGTGTGACCCAGTTAGGTTCAGTTCTGTATGGTAATGGGATATGTCATGATCTCTATCATAGACATCATCGAAACTCCTTTCGATAGATCAGAACTCTTCTGATTCGAACAGCTAGAATGATCGATCATCTAAATCATTCTAATTGCTCCCAAAATCCACCAGTGACACCTAGCAGTATATGGTGGCAACCCATCAAAGCTGAATGCGAACCTCTTGGTGCAGCTACCTATGTGATTAAGTTCTTCTATCTTTAGCCCCGATCAGATTAGGGTTAAGGTAAACTCGTCAAACCCTAGTCTCTGTCATATGATATAATCATTCGATTCGAGTCCAATGTGAAAACCTAAATAGAAACTCTTTCTATTATTTCACTCTGCCATGGCCATGGGCTTCAGGACTTGATTCTCATGATTATCATAGGGCTGCTCCTCTACCACCGAGGTAGATAGATCCCATCTTGATGCAATCCAGTTCCTACAATGAACATGCTATAGCCAACATACACCTCAGGGTTCCATATGGCTAGGAGATCGAGTAATGGTGTAGTCAAACTTTAACACCCTCAAGGTGAACTGCCGATGCATCTCAGATCAAAGAACCAGACACACTACTACAGCATCGAGTCAGTCATTGACGAGAAGGTAGACTCCCTAATGACTACTCGAGGTGGTCACGCTCAGTGCCCTCATTCTCTAACGAGTACCTGTACTTTCGCTCTGGTGTCTCCACACCGTAGACTCAAGACTCATCTACTAAAGAGAAGCGATCGTACACCAACCTTCTGGATCAATCACCATCCTCGTGATGATCCTATGGTCGGGAGCTGTTTATGAGTTAATAATGATTATTCATGTCTTAAATTTTCAACTCTTGAAAATATGAATTATCATTACCATTAACTCAAAGGATGTATCACAGACACTAAATACACAGGTGTGATAGGAAATAACCCATTTTATTGATTATAGTCAAAATTATAATTTTGCCCCTAGAAGTGTATTACAAGTGTCAGCCAATTCTGGCTTCTAGGGCACATATATCTAACAACTACATGGAGCTCGACCAGAAGGGATTCAAAAGTCCACTAGAGAAATCCTGAAGGAAGTCCACTGGAGGAATCCGAAAGGAGGTCTGTTGGAAGGATTCGGAAGGAGTTCGACTGATAGAGAAATTTGATTGAGGATGAAGTCCGAAAGGAGTCTGACTGATGGAGGAGTCTGGCTAAAGGAGATGTTTGGAGGACTTATGATCGAGGAAGGTCGGCTGGAGGAATGTTGAAAGGAGCCTGCCTGGGATGGAATCCGGCCACCCCTACCATTCAAGCTCATCCAGGCGAGGTCCGGGGGGATTCTGCAAATTTGGTTGAGGGTCAATCTTGATCGTCGCTACTAGATGGGATCATTTAGCAATCAGATATCCGGCCAAACTTTGGTAGGAGCGGGTTCGCCTCCAACACTAGCCATTCTATTTATCTAAAAGAAAAACATGAAACCTTATTAGTACTTGAATTAATTTATCCTAAAGACTTGGACTTTACTCTAAAGGTTCTCCGACTATTTTTAAATGAATTGGTAGCCTCTATCTTTAATTTGAAAAATTGCATTAATTTCTTAGTGGGTACTAGAATCCACATAGAATACAATCGGGCCTGAGAAAAGCTCTGGCTAACCCATGTGCATCTACAGGTAAGTTCATAATCAATTATTTCTTCAAGTAATTTTTAGTAATTTAGATTTTGCCCCAGAAGCCAATTTAGTAGGCTTTGGCCTCCACTGAAAAGGTCTGGTTAGGTCCAACCATTAATATGATTGACTTTGGTCCATCAAGCAAATAAAAATCAGGTTTGAGAAAAGCTCTGGCTAACCTGATCATCGTTCAGAGAGTGCGACCTAATCATCATATGATAGACAGTAATTTTAATATCCAGATGAACACCAGGTGTAAGGCACCTTCAATGTCCATCTAGAAAATTAGACTCATTACTATTCACCTTAATGGGACGCTATGACTCGATTATCCCCATAACTAAGTCATCTTAAGGACCTAATAATCTAGAGGATTTAATTTACTTGTGATATGAGATAGAAAGACATGGACCATATTTCTCCTACTAACTTCACAAAGTCAAAGCCTCCCACTGACTTCACCAAGTCAATTGATGAGGGCTAGGATCAAATTTGGTCCATGGGCACCTAATTCAGTCTTACTGAATTGAAATCAATCAAATTGATTCCTAGTGACATCGGTCAGCTCGAATCACTAAGTGATCTAATCAAATCCTAATAGACCATGTCGGCTAGGTAAGTGAGATCAGTGGAAAGGATATGCCATTAACTCATCAAAGATCAAATTAGTGCGAGTAGCTTCCAATTAAAAACCACTGGTCTAAACTACCAAACTTACCTTAGACACCAATCGGTTAATTAGCTTTAATTAGATCAACCTAGTAATTATGGGCTAGACTGCTTAGCCATGAATTAAGTCCATCTTAGTCTCGTTAAAGACATGGACTCATTCAACTACAACTATTGAAGTTGAGACTAGAGTGTCCTTGATCTAATTTAAGTCAATAATTGGTTAGATTTGATCAACTACTCTAGATTAATCCATTCTTTAACTAACCTTAGGTCTAACCTAATTAATGGACCTAATTTAGCTAACTCTTTAACCCGCAGAATTATGAATTTATCTTAGGATCTTTAATTCATAATTCTAGATCCTACTAGACAACACTTAATTATTTTAATTAAGTTTTGGATTGATGGATTGGGGTTTGGCATTTCAAAAATAATTTTTAGTTTTTGAAAGATTCTTTACAACCTAGCACTATTTCACTAAATAGGTTGACTCATTTCAAAAATGGATCAGCTTATTTCACAAACAAGCACTAGTTGTAAGTTTGTTCAATCAAAAATAGCCATCAAATAGCTTCAGCTAACTTCTCGATCGAGCTGGCTTGGATCCCATCCGAGCCGGCCTGAGTAGAAGTCGAGTTTAGCTCGATCCCTGATACAGCCATTTCAAGCAGAAAAAACTAGAAACCTAATATTTTGTCGAGCTGGCTTAGATCCCATCTGAGCCAGCTCGATCATAAGTCGAGTCAGTTGGATTTTTGAGATAGTGAGCAAAAATCTAGAAGGCCAACATTTCATCAAGCTGGCTTGGATCCTATCCTAGCCAGCCTGAGTAAAAGTCGAGCCAGCCCAATTCCTAACCAAGCCTATTAGAGCAATAGTCCAGAGACCATTTTAGGCTGGCACATTGGTCAAGCTAGCTTGATTCCTGAGATAGTCGGCTCGACCAACAAACAGAACCTTCATAAGATCCTATTCAGGGTTAATCTAAACCATGTACATTACATAAAAAATCATGAAATATTTAGATATAATCTAAACACTAATTCATGATGAAATTTAGATTAAAACCAATTCAAAATATATCATAAAAAATTATTAGATCATATCTAAAATTTTATGATCAATGTTATAGATCGCAACATACCAGGACAACCTCTCCACTATAAGGGATAAACCTTACAATAGGATAACCTAAAGTCCATGCGATCATAGTGTTACACATTAAATC
>QRFJ01001359.1:0-26071 GCA_006176705.1 Cocos nucifera
TAAGGTCTTCTCACCATTGTAGATTGCGGCCCTTCTCAAGATTGATTGTTCTCGACTGGTTAAGTGGCATCAGTTGCACTAAAAAGAGCAACCTATGTCTATTAGGCATTGGATTACCTAAGGCTAGAGATGGATTGGCTCAATATTTTGGATAGGTGAGAGACTCAACTTAGGAATTAATCTGTACAAATGGTGGGTCTAACTTAACTAAGGGATTGGATCAATATTCAGGATATCGTGAAGATTCATTAATTAGAGATCAAAGTTAGGAGTCACCAATGATAGAAATAGAACAATAGTTTGTTCACTCATGGCTAACCCATCTCAATAAACTGTTAGGTGAGGTGATGAGTAATCGGGGGACTGCACCATGCCACCAGAAATAGTAATCATGGAAGATTCTTTGCACTCTATAGAGAGTGAGGGATCCGAAAAAAATAGTTGAGCTAATTTATTAAAACTAAATCTCTAAATAAATTGGTTAAGTCTTAATTATAGTATCTAACAATAAAAACTTTGAATTCTCTATGAAAATATCTGCATCTATCCAACTAGCACTATCCTAAACTCATATAAGACTACTAACCAAATTATAAAGACTGGCTTACGAAACTTAAAATTGTTTTAGGTATAGAATTGAACTCATGTATTGGAACCAGGATCCTCCCCCTTACCACTCATTCCACTGCTGAGAGCGAGCATCTCTGATAAATGGACGGACGAAGATAATAAGGAACCAGATAACTTAACAATCCTTTTGGGCTTGATGTCTGATGAACTCTAAGCACCAACCATAAGAATCGGACTACTCAATCAAATGTTGGCTCACTATAGGAACTTTGGTGAATCAGAGTCGTGTCAACCAAGTATAAGTCACTAAACAACTTTTCAAAGACTAAAGAACAGAATGAGCAGTCAGTCCAAGATCATTGTCTAATATATCAAGGATTAAAGAAGAGCTTGAAAAGCTCAGAGTGAGTGGATTAGATATATAGATATAATTTTGCAAATCCTACTGTGCATAGGGCACGTTGCAGTCATAAACTACCATATGCATAAAACTTCAAAAATTCCTGGCCAAACTTAGAACATGCTGTTACCCGCGAGATCTTTCATAGAAGGTTCTAAAGCTCAGTGGCTCTGCTATAGAATGGACTCTCTTCCAAGAGAGTTTTTTGAAAAGAAAAGAATTTGCGAAAAGCAGCAAGTGGAAGGAGAAAGAACGAAAAGGTAGAGCTAAAGAAGAAAGGCCACTAACAAGAGAAAGTATTTCATTATATATAATGAGACCTATTGGAAATGGAATACCTTACTCACCTAAGCCACCCTAAAGAAGAAGAGGCATGTCCTTCTGAGGTATGCTCGTTATTGAGTCTAACCTTGTAGTTCTTCTGCATCCAAGATGCTTGACCTCGTTCTAGATGCTCACTTGTGCACTTCTATTAATGTTGAGGAAAGTAGGAGGCTGAGATGGTGAGATGATCCTACCATAAAAAATGAGCAAAGTTGCTACCAGTGGCCATGGAACCATACCTCTTGAATACCATCTGGTTTAGACTTAGTGTTAAAAGACTATTATTATGTCCTACAGCAAGCAGGAATTTGGATTTGTTTCTTGTCTTGCTAATAGAAGCATGTAATTATTTTCTTAAGACCAATTATAACATTCTTTAAAAAAAATAAATTCAAGTGTATTCCTTATTAATGATCTTATATCAGTTACATGTTGATGTATCTATTTTTAATTTCGAGCAAAAATGAATGCCATAAAATCAAAATGAGCTAGGGATAGTCCCAAATGATAGGTACTATGACCCCCCCCCTAAGGCTAGGTCATATACAGTAGATAATATATATAACAAATTGGAGAAAAATGAGCTAATTAAGTCCATTGACTTTGAGTCCATATCCAATTTATGAATCTTATCTCATGGCAAAATGCTAAACTCCCTTTTGTAGAATGGGAAGAGGGCAGACGACTTCTTGCCCTCAGGTACATACGGGATTGTGCGGCCCATTGATGTGCTGCTAAGGCAACCTTATCTACTTCATAACCTTTTACCAATAATTTATCTAGGTATGGGTAATGTGTACTTATGAAGAAACACAGTCTAAAAGCTTTTGAAAGTTTCAAAGAATTTTAGACTGAAGTAGAAAAGCAAACAAAAAAATCCTTGAATGCTTCTTCGATCAGATCGAGAGGTGAATACCGTATCCCTGAGAATTTTTGGACTAATCTCAAAAAATTGGTATAGTCCTCTCAGTGGACTTTACCTGGAACACCTCAACTAATGGATTTTCAGAATGGAGGAATAGATCTATTAAGATTATGGTTCGATCCATGAATGAGCATCACAGACCTCTCTGATTTCTTTTGGGGACACTGTTTGTTAACCTATAATATACTTACTAAATAGGGTTTCTTCTAAAATCATTCCTACTATACCGTATGAGATATGGTATGGTAAGAAACCAAGTCTGAGTCATCTCAGAATTTGGGATTGTCTAGCTCATGTCAAGAGACAACAAGCAGATAAGTTAGACTTTAAGTCCTTCAGAGCTCGATTTATAGGATATCCTAAAGAGCCATTAGGATATTATTTCTACATTCCAAAAGATCACAATGTGATTGTGAGTCGACATGCCATCTTTCTTAAAAAATAGTTTATTCAAGATAGCAGCATTGAAAAGCACATCAAGCTCGAGGAGAAAGTCTCACAAGAGTAACGAGCTAAGGATCAAATGGAACCAAATCAGATTAAGCCAATCCATTCACTACCTCCTCCACCTCATAGATTGAAAAAGATTTTCCGACCTTCTGAGAGGTACTTAGGTACTATTTCAGAGGAAGTAGAGAAAATATTCCTCATAGGTAATGGGATTTTTGGTGACGATCCCAAAACCTATAACGAGGTGATCGGATGTCGACTCTGAGAAATGGTTAGAGGCAATGAAGTTAGAAATTGACTCGATGCACTCAAACCAAGTCTGGACCTTGGTAGATCCATCAGAAGGTATAGTACCTATTGGATATAAATGGATTTACAAGAGAAAGATTGGTGCAGATGGAAATGTGGAGACATTTAAGGCTAGATTAGTGGCAAAAGGTTGTAGTCAGCGTGAAGGCATTGACTATCAGGATACCTTTTTGCCAGTAACTATGCTTAAATCCATCTGCACATTACTTACTATTGCAGCCTATTATGAAATATGGAAAATAGACATGAAAATGGCATTCTTAAATGGATATCTTAAGGAAGATATCTATATAGAACAGCCGCTAGGTTTCACATCCAGTGATGATGATCATAAAGTATGCAAGCTGCAAAGATCCATATATGGACTTTAGCAAGCATCTCGGAGCTGGAACACTCATTTTAATGATGTGATCAAATTATTTGGTTTTATCAAGAACGAGAAGGAGCCATGTGTATTCAAAAAGGTCAGTGGGAGTGCTGTTGTCTTCCTTGTATTGTACGTGGATGATATCCTCCTTATTGGGAATGATGTTCCCATATTAACCATAGTTAAAATATGGTTATCTAAAGAATTCTCCATGAAAGTCCTTGGAAAAGCATCCTTTATTCTAGGAATTAAGGCCTATAGAGATAGACCAAATAGGATGCTAGGACTTTCATAGAAAATGTACATAGAGGAAGTGCTAAAGAGGTTTAGCATGAAAAAATCTAAGAGGGGTTTAGTACCCTTCAGACATGGCATTCATCTTTCCAAGAAGATATGCCCCAGTACACCTGAGGAAATAGAACACATGAGCAAGATCCCTTATGCTTCAGCAATAGGGAGCCTCATGTATGCCATGTTATGTACATGACCTGATATAGCCTATGCTGTGAGTGTCACGAGCAGATATCAGTCGAATCCAGGTGAAGAACACTAGACTTCTATGAAATGTATCCTTAAGTACTTGAGAAGAACTAAGGATATGTTGTTGATCTTTGGTAATGGAGACTTCCAAGTCCAGGGGTATGCAGACTCGGATTTTATGTCCGATGTAGATGATCGAAAGTCGACATCTGGGAGTCTATTTGTGTGCAATGGTGGAGCTGTTAGTTGTAAAAGTTTCAAGCAGATAGTGATAGCAGATTCCACCATGGAAGCAGAATACATCACTGTGTCAGAAGCTACAAAGGAGGCATTTTGGTATAAAAAATTTACTATAGAGATTAGAGTGATGCCATCAGATGCCATTCCTCTGTACTGCAACAACAATGGCACCATAGCCCTTTCTAAGGTGCTGAGGTCTTACCAAAAATCCAAGCACATTGAGCGGCGATACCACCTCATCCATGATTACCTTGAGAAGGATTACGTCAAGGTCAAGAGAGTTGACTCCTCAGACAATGCGGCGGACCAACTTACAAAGTCGTTGGGCCAGCAGAAGATCGAAGCCCATCTTGAGAAGATGGGACTTAGATTTGTAGCCAATTGGCTTTAGGTCAAGTGAGAGTTTGTTTGATATCTGTGCCCTAGAAGTCAGAATTGGCTGACACTTGTAATATACTTCGAGAGGTTAAATTATAATTTTAATTATAAATAATAAAATGGGATATTTTCTATCATATATGTGTATTTAGTATCTATGATACATCCCTTGAGTTAATGGTAATGATAATTCTTATTTTCAAGAGTTGAAAATTTAAGACAAGAATTTTCATTATTAACTCATAAAAATGCTCCTGACCATAGGATCATTATAAAGATGGTGATTGATTTGGAAGGTTAGTGTACAATCGCTTCTTTATAGTAGATGAGTCTTGAGTCTTTGATGTGGAGACACTAGAGCGAGAGTACAGGTACTCGTTAGAGAACGAGGGCACTGAGCGTGACCACCTCGAGTAGTCATAAGGAAGCCTACCTTCTCGTCGATGACTGACTCGAAGCTGCAGTGGTGTGTCTGGTTCTTTGACCTGAGGTGCATCGGTAGTTCATCTTGAGGGTGTTATAGTTTGACTATACCATGACTCGGTCTCCTAGCCATTCGGAACCCTAGGTGTATGTTGACTATAACATGTTCATTGTAGGAATTGGATTGCACCAAGAGAAAATCTATCTACCTCGATAGAAGAGGAGCAGCCTTATGATGATCATGAAAATTAAGTCCATAAGCCCATGACCATGGCAGAGAGTGAAATAATAGAAAGATTTTCTATTAAGGTTTTCACATCGGACTTGAATCGAATGATTAAATCATATGATAGAAATTAGGATTTGACGAGTTCACCTTAACCCTAATCTGATCGGGGCTCGAGATAGAAGAACTTAATCACACAAGTAGCTACACTAAGAAGTTCATTTTTAGTTTTGATGGGTTGCCACCATATACTGCTAGGTGTCACTGGTGGATTTTGGGAGCAACTAGAATGATTTAGATGATCGATCATTCCAGTTATCTGAATCAGAAGAGTTCTGATCCATCGAAAGGAGTTTTGATGATGTCGATGATGGAGATCATGACATATCCCTTTACCATACAAAATTGAACCTAACTAGGTCACACAAATAAGGGTTTGGATCTGGATATCATCAATTGGACTAACCCAGTTCAGTTGATTTGAATTAGATTCAACTGGGTTCAAGGAAATCATGCTAGCACACGATTGAACCTAACGTTCTCCTTTTTCTATCATTAAAAAGTTATTTCGACTGAGCCAAATATGTTTATACTCACTCAAGTATCCTTACTTGGTATGACTGGAGCTTGTCCAGGTTAGAAAAATGGTTGTCTTAATTTATGAGATAAATTTGAGACAACACCTACCATTTTTCGTCACCTGCTAATTCTTGTCCTTTGACTTCGGTCAAACATTGACCTTTGACCTTTGGACATCTGCCCATATGTCATGCACCCATAGGAGAGATTTATTGACCAAGTCCACCTACCATTTGGTAGGCAGATGGAGGGTGCATGCCTAGGATGGCGTGCGCTCCATGTGGATAAACACTGGAGTTCCAAACGGATGGGACTCTAGGTTGCTTATTGGATTCAACTTAGGTGATCCTTACCTATAGACTTTGACCAGTCTTAGGCACCATCTAAGGATGAATTTGTGGGGCTCTCATCTAATTGGATCAAGTGATGTCATCCCATCAATCAGATTTAGATCTGATTGCACAAAGCAACGTGATTGGCCGCAATGATGCAGCACTGCATGGTGCAGCAGGGTCTATAAATAAATCCTATTTGCACCCAACTTTTTGTGAGTTCCACTTAGCCCACACCCCAAGGCTACCCCTCTCCCTCCTCCATTCCATCTTCTGACTCTCTCTCTCCTCTCCACGCACAAGGAAGTTGGGCTTTAGTTTGATGCGATCCAGGAAAGAAAAGGTTGATGAGAAAGGAAGAAGGCAGCACTGCTACAGAGACGACTACTGATCTTTCAGAAGGAGTTTCAAAGATCCTCCAAATCAGATCTAGATCTAATTTTTGAAAAAAAAATGAGAAGAAGAAGATCTTTAGATCCAGTCTGAGTAGATACTGATAGAGGCCAAGCGCTTGCATGACTAGATCTAGAACCTCAGGCAATTAGCTGGATCATCAAAGAATAATCGGATTACCCAAAACTAGATAACATTAATTTAGATTTAATTTTTTTATTATCAGATCATAAAATCAGATCTCAAAAGTGTCAGATCTGATTTGGATCTAAGAAAATTTTTTTGAAATATGTCTCTCGATCCAATCAGACTTGAATGAGTCTGATCCGAAAAATCTGATTTTCTCCTTCAAATATCATGTCTGCCAGTCTCTCCATAGATGCAAAGTCAGCAAGTGGTGTCTATGGGAACCTCCCCATGGGTGGAGCTTGAGGTGTCATAGGTGTACCGAAATTAGTGTCAGGTGCATCTCGGGCTGCAATTGGGGTAGAAGGCTCGCCCACCACTACAACCCTAGGCGCTCTCCTCTCTTGATAAAAAATGTTCTTGACCCATCTTCCATCCTCTACATGGTATTGCATTCTGGTCAAGGCTCTCATGTCATAAATATCATAGTGAGACTGCTTCTTACTTGCTTCATTTTCAAGTGATACTCCTGCAGTCTCAAAAATCCTAGTCAGAGCCATTCCATAGGGCAAGCATACTTTATTTCTTGATGCAGTCTCTCTCATCTGATGCATCATAATACCGGATAGATTTATCTGAGTCTTCTGAACCATCAAATACATCATGCAAAGTTCTCTCTTGGATACAAAGTCATGTCTACCCAGTTTGGAAATGAAAATCCCACTGATGATATGATAAAGAACCTTCATCTCTACTGATAGTGTGGGTGCCAGTACATTACCTACAGTATCATCCCTGCCCATAATCAGTCTCAAACCCCTCCTTTTGTCAGACAACTTATCCGGCACAAATCCATCCTCTATGATTCCAAAGGTCTGGGCCAAACTCTCCTCAGTCACCTCAAACTGAACACTTTTAACTGTAGTTGTAATTTCAAGAAATCCTCTCCTTAGGTTTTCATAGAACTCTCTAACTAATTTAGGGTACATGGGGATGTCCATTGTGCAAAAACTTTTCCACCCCATCCTCTCAATCCAAGTTCCAATAGAAAAATTATAACTTTCAAAGAAATCAAAATCAATTCTTCTCCCCATTGCTATGGCTCTAGTGGCCATTCTACCAATAGGTGGAGATGGGGGAGGAGGTGAACTCAGTATACCTTGATCTAGTTGGGTTTCCTCTTGAATGGGTTCTTTCTGAATGGATTCCTCCCGAATGGGTTCTTTGGAGGGTCGAGAGGTTCCAGATGATTGGGGTGTCGCCCATTCCATTCGGGCTTTTATTCTCCTTTCCCATTCTTCGGCTCCACAGGTATTAAGAATCTTCCGCACTCCTGGTCATTCCCTAACCATTCTATCCAAAATTGATTTTTGATCTCATGAATCAAAGGGAAAGGTTGGTAGGAAGACAAGAGAAACTGTTGGATTGGGTTTTAGGAGGACGAGAGGCCCTCTGCTCATGGAAACAAAACTTTTCTAGGGCATCGCAAATAGTCACGTTTCGTTTTAACCCCCGTGGCCCCCAAACCTCGAGTCGACTCATGATTTTGAACTAGTCTGCTCGAGTCAACTTGAGCAACTGTTCTAAAACTTTAAAAATTTCAGAGGAGATTTGGCATTCAAACAGTGTTTAGTTAATTTTTAAATATTGATCATTAATTTTATATATAATATTTAATTCTTTTGGGCTTAATTTGAATTATTTGGAATTTTGGAGAATGAAATTTAATATGGTTCATAGCATAGTCCTACGTCTCTTCTAATAATGCTGAATTTTTCTGCATTAAGGGGTTTTGTGAATATGTCAGCTAATTACTTATCAGTACTAACAAATTCAAGCACCACATCATTATTTTGTACATGATCTCTTATGAAATGATGTCTTATCTCAATGTGTTTAGATCTTGAGTGTTGAATTGGGTTCTTGGTTAAATTAATTGCACTTGTGTTATCACATCTTATGGGTATCTTATTAAGTTTGAATACAAAATCTTCTAATTATTGTTTAATCCAAAGAATTTGTGCACAACAACTTCCAGCAGCTATATATTCGACCTCGATCATTGAAAATGCTATTGAGTTTTGTTTTTCACTAAACTAAGAAATTAAATTTACTCCTATGATTTGACATGTGCCACTAGTGCTTTTCCTATCAAGTTTGCATCCAACAAAATCAGCATCAAAGTAATCAATTAATTCAAATTGAGATGCTCTATCATACCATAGTCCTACATTAAGTGTCCTAGATAAGTATCTAAAGATTCTTTTGACAGCAAGCAAATATGATTCTCTAGGATCTGATTGATACCTAGCACACATGCAAACACTGAATACTATATCTAATCTACTTGCAGTAAGATAAAGAAGTGAGCCTAACATACCTTTATATAATTTTAAATCTACTTTCTTGCCTTTCTCATCTTTGTCAAGTTTGTAGGATGTACTCATTGATGTGCCAATTGGTCTTGAACTCTCCATCCTAACCTTCTTGAGTATTTTCTTTATGTATTTTGTTTGGTTGATGGAGATCCCTTCTTCATTTTGCTTGATTTGGAGTCCGAGGAAGAAGTTTAACTCTCCCATCATGCTCATCTCGAACTCACCCTACATTAGCTTAGCAAACTCTTGACAAAGGGTTTCACAAGTGGCACCAAAAGTGATATTATCCATATAGATTTGTACAACTAATAGATTCTCATCTTTTCTCTTTAAGAACAAGATTTTATCTACATTTCCTCTAGTAAATTCATTATCTAGTAAGAATTTACTTAATCTTTCATACCATGCATGTGGGGCTTATTTTAGACCATACAGGGCTTTACGTAATTTGAATACATGATTTGAAAATGCATGATTTTCAAATTCAGGTGGTTGTTCAACATACACTTCTTCTGCAATATAACCATTAAGAAATACACTTTTTACATCCATTTGGTATAATTTAAAATTCATGAAACATGTAAAAGCAAGCAATAGTCTAATGGCCTCTAATCTAGCTATAGGGGCAAAAGTTTCATCAAAATCAATGCCTTCTTCTTGATTATATCTTTTTGCTACTAGTCTAGCCTTATTTCTTATAATGGTGCCATATTCATCCAATTTATTTCTATATACCCATTTAGTTCTAATTATTGGATAGTCATTTGGTCTATCCATTAGGGTCCACACTTTATTTCTTTCAAATTGATTTAATTCTTCTTGCATGGCATCTATCCAATATGGATCATTTTCAGCTTCTTCTATGGTTTTAGATTTAATTTATGAAATAAAAGCTAAGTAATTATTTATATTTTCAAGATTAGATCATGTTCTTACCCCTTGTAATGGATCATCGATTATTAGATCTTTAGGATATCCATGTGCATACCTCCATTCTTTTGGCAACTTCGCTCTCAGATTATGAGAGGGCTCTTCATTCTTCTCTTTATCATTATTTTGAGGTGGAGCATCCTTGAGTGTAAGATTGTCCATCTTGTCATGAAGATTTTCTGCATCCTCATCTAAAGCATCTTCTTTTCTAAAAGATTTGTCATTATATTCATCAAAGATAATATGAATTGATTCTTCAACAACGAGAGTTCTCTTGTTGAAGACTCTATATGCTTTGCTTGATGAGGAGTATCCTAAGAAGATACCCTCATCGAACTTGGCATCAAATTTTTTCAAGTTATCTTTTCCATTATTAAGTATGAAGCATTTGCATCCAAATATATGAAATTAGTTGATATTTGATTTTCTATCTTTCCAAAGTTTATATAGAGTTTTCTTTAAGATAGGTCTTATTAGAACACGGTTTAATGTGTAACATGCAGTATTTTTTACCTCAGTCCAAAAATATCTAGGTAAATTACTTTCACACAACATAGTTCATGCTATTTCTTCTAGTGTTCGATTTTTTTCTTCTTCTACTCTATTTTGTTGTGGGATTCTAGGTGCTAAAAAATTATGATCAATTTTCTTTTCATTACAAAAGTTCTCAAAGTGCTGATTTTTGAATTTTGTACCATGATTACTATGTATGCAAATTATTGATATGTTCTTTTCATTCAAAACCTTTCGATAAAATTTGAAAAATGCATTGAAGGCTTCATCTTTTTATGCTAAAAATATTATCCAAGTGAATATTGAAAAATCATCTATAATTATAAGACCATATTTTTTACCTCCTAGACTAGTGGTTCTTGTGGGTCCAAACAAATCCCTAGTGTAGCAATTCCAAAGGTCTATAGGTTGAAATCATTCCTTTTGGTTTGAAAGAATTCTTAGTTTGCTTTCCAAATTGACATGAATCATAAATTTGATTCTTTTCAAAACTTAGTTTTGGTAATCCTCTTATAAGGTCTTTCTTAATTAATTTTGAGTGTAAGTCCATACTAGCATGACCTAATCTATGATGCCACAACCAACTAGTTTCAATGACCTTGACATCCATTGCCATAAGACATTGACCATTCTTCATGTGTAGATCATCAAGATCTACCATGTAGACATTATTTTGTTTATGTCCTATGAACATGATGCCATTGTCATTTGGATTAGAAATAATACACAATAATGATTCAAAGGTTACTTTAAATCTCCTATCACAAAATTGACTAATGTTAAGCAAATTATATTTCAACTCATCAACTAGTAATACATTTTGAATAGAAGTGGAAGGAGTGATATGAATGTTACTGACGCCAATGATGCGTCCCTTTTCATTATCACCAAATATAACTACTCCTCCTTCTTTAGGCTCAAAAGTGACAAACTATGATTTGTCACCTGTCATGTGCCTTGAATAGCCACTATCAAGATACTAAAGCTTTTTCTTCTCCTGGGCTGTAAGACACTCCTACATAAGAAAATCAAGTTGAGTTTTAGGTACCCAAGTCATCTTGGGTCCTTTGGGGTTAGTGCTCATGGTTTCTTTTGGAATCCGAATCGTTTTAACTATTTTTCCATATAAATTTCTAAAATCACATGCATAAGACTTATGACCAATTTTGCCACAACAAAAATATGAGATATTTGAGGTAGAGTTTGATGAAGCTTTAATAAATAGATTTTTGAATAATTTTATTTTTTATGAGGTTTAAATCCTAATCTGGTCTTGTTAAAAATAGCTCCTTACTCATCTAGTAGCATATTTAGTTTTTTGGAACTATAAGTAAATTTTTCTATGAATGGTTTGATTTTTGCTAGTTCATCAATTAATTTTTGATTTTCATTTGTAAGCAAATTTAGTTTTTTAGAAAATATTTTCTTTCCATTAGTAAGTTTTGAATTTAGCTTTCTTAAATCTTTATTTTTCAGGATTACTTTCCTATATTCAGTCATAAGTTCAGAAAAAGTCTCTTGTAACTCATCAAAAGTGAAATCTAAGGAGTTTTCAATATTTACCTCCTCATGATGTGCCATCAAGTAAAGATTGGCTACTTCTTATGATTCTTCCTCAGAGCTAGAGTCTTCATTATCACTCCACGTGGCCATCATATTTTTGTATGGTTTCTTGAGAAGGAGGTAGTCCATCCTAAAGTGCCCGGGTTTCTTGCGCTTGAAGCAAATTGGTAGCTCATTCTCTTTCTCTCTCTTTTTCCTTACTTAGCTCACCTTTAAAGGTCTTCTTCTTGAATCCTTGCTTCTTCTTTCTCATAAACCTCTTGAACTTTCTTGCAATCATGGCCAAATCTTCTTCTTCCTCATCTTCATCAGATTCCTCACTTTCATTATCCTTGGAGGTAGTTGTCTTGAGAGCTATGGTGTTTTTCTTCTTGATTTCCTCCTTTATGTTTTGCCTCATATTCAATTCATAAGTCACTAAAGACCCAAGAAGCTCTTCCAATGGTAGCTTGTTGAGGCCTTTAGCTTCTTGGATGGCAGTGACCTTAGCTTCCTAAGCCTTCGAAAGTAACCTAAGAATTTTACGAACATGCTCACTATTAGTATAAGATTTACCTAAGCTTTTCAAACCATTGATAATATTGATAAATCTAGTAAATATTTTAGAAATAGATTCATTTGATTCTATTTTAAATAATTTATATCGATGAATAAGCATATTTATTTTAGACTTCTTTACTTGATTGGTACCCTTATAGGTAACCTTTAACCTATCCTAAATCTCCTTGGCCAAAGCATAAGTAGAAAATCTATTAAATTCATTGGGGTCTAATGCACAATATAGGACATTCATGGCCTTAGTATTTAATTCTATCATTTTCATATCATGCTCATCCCAATCCTCTTTCGGTTTGGCAACATCATTGCCCTCTATTTTGATTGTGGGAGTATATGGGCTTTTGATTATCACTCTCCAAAGTTGATAATCAAGTGCTTGAATGTAAATGCGCATGCGTGCTTTCCTATAAGTGTAATTTGTTCCATTGAACAAGGATGGACGGTTGGTCGATTATCCTTTGATAAGAGATGCACTCATATGGGTTGCCATTTGATCTTAACTCTTGATTATTAAATCAAATGAAGTGAGTACCAAGCTCTGATACCACTTATTATCCAACAAGACAATCCAAGAGGGGGGGTGAATTAGATTTTTCAAAACTTAAAATAAATTAGGTGTTGTTTTCAGAAACAACTGATATGATGGTGGATGCTTTAGTTCTAAGTATGCAGAAATATAGAAATATAAATGCTATGGAATAAGGCAAACATGGCAATTACAAACATAAGAAAATTTATAGTGGTTTGGTGCCCCTTGCACCTACGTCCACTCTCCAAGGCTCACTTAGAAATTTCACTATAATCTCTCCAAGATTACAGTCAGATAGTTTTCCAAGGCTCATTATCCAAAATCTAGTTAGTTTTTACACCGGCTCATCAACCACAACCAAATTCTAAGCCAACCCTTGGCTTACAATCCAATTTTCAGGCTTGGATAAACCTTCCTTAGCTCTAATACCCTCTTGGAGCTAAGTTACAAGAAAGAGGAAAGTCAAACAACAAAAATGAACTAAAAGCTCCTTTAATGAGCAAATAAGTCGATGAAGCTTTTGGAATCTTCTTGGAAGAAGGCTTTTGAATTATTTAAGCTTGTCTTCTTATAGAATAGAATCACTTGATTTGATGTTTCTTGGAGTTTGGAGTTGAATGCTCTCTTTTCAAGGCTCTTTGGACTTTTTCTCTTAACTTTTGATTTCTTTTAATGATTGATTAGTCATGTCACTTTCTTCAGGTGTTTTGTAGATGATTTTCTATGTTTGGTAGGCTGGAGAACCCCATATGACTATTGGAGAAGCAAAAATGACCATTTGAATCCAATCTGTATAATTCTGGATAGTCTGTAGAAACTAGCCATTGAAGCTTGAGTCGAACCTCGAGTCGACTCAAGCCTCAACTCAAAGTCATTTGCTCTGCTCATTCCTCCACTCGAGAGTTCTATATTTTTCTGAGACCTTAGCTCGTGGACCTCGAGTCAACTCAAGCCTCAGCTCGAGACTGTGCCAAACTTTGCTTTAGAAATGTCATCTTCTATATTTCTCCCAAGACTTTGACTCGAGAATCTTGAGTTGACTCGAGCCTCAGCTCGAGACCTTGCCTTGAAATCATCATTCTCTGAATTTTTACTGAGACTTCGACTCAAGACCTTCGAGTCTACTCGAGCCTCAGCTCAAGATCGTGCCATCTGAAACTTTTGCGTGCCAGTTTGCGTATCTGCTCGAGTTGAACAACAAGTCGAACCATGAGTCAACTCATGGGCTTCTTAGGCTGAAAAATTTTAGTTTGTCCAAAAGCTTTTTTCTTCAATTCTGGCTTGGGGATATCCTTTACAACCCTTATTTCGGGTGTGATTTATGCTTCAAAAGCCTCTAAATCTTCTTTATCAAATTCCAAATGCATTTACATGGATATTTCATTTGGTATTCTAAAATGCATCATAAAACATGATCTCAACAAATTCATTAGTTCAAATATATACTCAAATATTTTGTTACTCATCAAAATCAATCCTTGGGGTCAACATGGTTGAAACCAACTTGGAATCAAAAATTTCCTAAATTGTTCGATTAAAACTGGCAGCAAGCACAGCCATCCGACTGCGTGTCACTGTTCACATGAATCGTGTGGACTGGCCGCACCACACACCGTAACCAATCACCATGCACCTTTTTACATGTGAAATTACTATAATACCTCATGAGCCATGATAGATTTTCTGTAAACCCTTTAATGGTTTTGGTCTACCACGTGGCAGCATGTGATTCGCTGCCTTCTGCTGAGCTGGTGGTCCACACCTGATTTTATGAACTATCGGATTAGCTCCTATGGCTTAGCTAGCTTGGATGGTGCACCAACTTGGCTTGGCTTTGCAGCTTGGCTTGTGGAGCTGGCTGAGCCATTTTTTCTTTTTTATTTAATTTTTAATTTATTTTATATTTTTAAAAATTCATATCTTTTTCCATTTTAGCTCCGTTTTACTTGAAATTTATTTCGTTGTGATCAAAAAAATGAGCTCTTTCTATTGATAATAAAATTTTATTTTTTAATTTTTATTATTTTTATTATTTTTTAATTAATTTTTTAATTAATAAAAATATGAATTTTTTAAAAATTATATATAAATTGATTAATAATTCTTAAAAATTAATATAAATTAATTAATAAATTAATACTTTTATTGGTGAATTTATGATACTTATCACACCCCCCAACTTAAGCTTTGCTCGTCCTCGAGTAAAGAAAGAATTTAGTTTTAAATACCTTTTAACTTTAGAGTTTCGAATTTTACCTAAGCAATTTTCAAAATGGCCATTGATATTCAGTAGAGCTTAAATGAGATATATCATTGGGGTATTAATACTTATCAATAGAAAAATTAAGTAAAGAACATAAAAAATTTTTCAGAACTTTTTCTAAATTATTCCACTTTTATCTCTGATTTGTCTAAACTTTCATATAGGCAGGTGTATTGCTACTTCCATCCTTCATTTATTAATTTTTTTTTTTTACATTGCCCACTTTTTAACATGCGAATATCATTGCTTACTTAGGCAACGGGACCCGGTTACTCGGTGGGAAAACCAATATTTTTTTTTTTTTTTTTTTTTTAACGTTGTACCACTATTGAGTGTCTTAACTCCTTTAAGCTTTCTATTTGATCCATGTAGCGAGTCTTGGGCCAATGACTCCCTAAACCAGTTGGCTTTAGGGCACTAGGTATAGAATACCCCGTCGGGCTTACTAGCTCGAATCAAATAGGCTACGAGTTAAGACTAGCTTTACAACGAGCTTCTTTGCCCTTTCCTCACCTTTTGACGCGAAACTCAATGCTTGCTTAGGCAAAGAGGCCCGGATTACTCAGTGAGAAGTACTTCAAAAACTATATTTTTTAAATTTAAATTTTTAAATATGAAAAAATATATAGTCACCCTATACAAGTCCATAGAAAGTAGACTCTTCTTTGATGTTGGAAGAAAAAATTAGAAGTATTCAAAGAAAAATTATTTATATTCTAGACTTAACTCTTTATTAGGTTTTCTTAACACTTGATTCCTCAATATCTCATAAATTCTCTGATCTGCACATCAATTTTTTATTAAAATTATGCTTAGTTCAACTCGATTCTTAAGCATAATCGGGTGTCTAAATACTAAGTACTAACTTTTTTGGAGGACTTTAAAATTTTAATATTTCTCCTCCCCAACTTAATCAACATTGTCCTCAATGGAGAAGAAAAGATAAAGGATGTAACAAAGAATAGAAAAGAATAAACCTAATTTAATATATTTGGTCCAGCATGCGCCTTTGAAAATGTAAGCTCTCCCCCTAACTTTATTCAAGATGTCCTAAAAAGAAAATAAATTAAAAAAAAATAGATGTAAGAAAAACTAAATATTGGGTTGCCTTTCAATAAGCACTAAGTTTACCGTCTTCAGTCAGACATAATGTAGCTCACCTATCCTATATCAAATATTGGATTGACAAATTTCAATGATTTTGAATTGCTAGTCTTAGAAAGATAGTTTGTGATCCCATTATTGATAAATTTATTATTAATTATGAAAATATAATTTGGGACTCCAATCTTAGATCCTTGTTTGTTAAGAATTTCTTCTATTTATTCTTCTAAAATACTCATGAATTGAGTTTTTAGGTTAGGAGATAAGTTTGATTCAATGGGTACTGGAAAGGTGTCTAAAGGCGACTTTAGTTCTGGAGGTAAATTAATATAATCTTGCTTAAACAACTCTATTAGCTTATCATTGTGTGCCACTTGACTTATGTGAGAAGAACCGGCTTCTAAGGTTCATGGAAACAAAACCATAGGTTTATAGGTCTTGGATAAATCACCCGTTCTCTTCTTCTCTTTGTCAGTCTTATTGGAATTGGAACTAACATCGGTATTAGTTTCAGGCTCAAGTTCTTCAATATGGTTAGTTTCAGTACTAACCTCTTTTTCTAAATTTTTATCTTAGCTAGTATCAGTACCAGCCTCTCTTATCTGGTCTTGGTATGGGTCCATAAGAATCCTATAACTTTTATGTTTAGAAATTACTTTGGTATTCTCAAATTGGGGATTCTTAGGTGAAATATTGAGTTGATAACTATATTCAGATAGTCGATGGACACTAGGTGGGTTGTTTATAAGATTTGATTGGCTCGGTAATTGACCTAATTCTCTCCTCATGTTAGACTCAGCTAATTATCCTATTTAAGCTTCTAGCCTAGTGATGGATTATTGTTGGCTCAAGATCGATTGTTGTTGACTGAGAATTAATTGTTGTCATTGATTAAATCTATCATCGGCTAGATTGGTTTGTTGAGGATGTGGGTATGATGGCTGATTGTAATGCAATGGCTTGGTGGACTAACTAGGCTGATCACTATTATAGAGATAAATATGGTATTGGAGTCTATTTTAATAATTTTGAATTGGTGGAATTTAGATCTGGGCCTGCGTCTATTGGGATTTTCAAGAAAAATTAGGTTGGTGAAGGAACCAGATTTAGGGTTTCAGGGCTAGATCTTAAAACTTTTTCAAGATTAGACAGCGAAAAACTAAAATTAATTAAAAATTAATTTTAAATATCTAAAAATATCCTAAATCTAAGATCTATTACACGATCATGGCATGTTATTAAATCAGAAATTAAAAAACAAAAAGGAAAGAAAATATGTTGATCTTATCAACATGCAACAATACTACATCTAATGCAGCTATAAAATCAATAGATCAGATCTATTACCTATGCAAGTTAGACCTTCTAACTTGCTAATTCAGACTTTAGGATGAAGTCATAAGCCGCATATACATTCGGCCTCTAGGAGTTGTCCACACGAGCCCACGAGCATGATCAAAAATCCTGATGCAGAAAATCAACACAGTATGCTAGTACTATGCTGATCTTTCTTCGATAGTCGATCAGATGCCTCCTTCTTCTAGATTTGGACTCTTCCAAAAAGGAGAAGGAGGAGAAGAGGTTTCAGATGTGAGACACTCTTAGAAAACTCAAAGAAGGAGGAAGGGAAGAGGTGAACACAGCAACCCTAGAAGAAGACCCTCTTCTTCTTCTCTTTGCTCTCACCTAGACACCTAGTTTTGTGTCTATTGAATCTCAATGCCCAAGCATCATTTCCCTCTAATTTTCACACACCCAAATCTTCTCTCAAAGGTCCATGTTCCATGAAAAATTCAAGTAAAAAAATATTTTAAATAATATGTTATGGAAGAGCCTTGTTTAGGTTAAATTTTTAGACAAGGTAGGACCATATATGGCAAGTTGTTGGGGCGCCCAACACTTGGACGCCCCCTTTTCATCCCATGCAATGGACCACCACAAAAGAGCACAAAAAAACCTCTTTTTAACATAGAAATCATAAAAAAATTAGGGTGGGGCGGCATATAAGGAAAGAGTCAATGTTTGTTGGGATTCTATCATATAGAGTCCAATACCACAATAACTTTCCATCTATTGACTTGGTCCTTAACTAATTCCCAAATAAATAGGAGAGGAAGAGAAGGGCATTCATGAGAGGGCCTAGGGAGAGGATTTTCCATGAAAAAATCCTAAAAAATAGGAGTGGGGGGGCGTTGGGGCTAAGGTGGCGCAAGGAGGGAAGTCCTAGTCATACTAGGACTTCTAATTTGACTTGGTCAAACAAAATCTTTTAACCAAATTAAATCAGATTTATTTCAACCTAATTAGAATAAATTTTAGTCCAACCAAGATCTTAATTAAATTAAATTAAATCAAATTTAATTTTAGTTTAATTTTTAATTAAATTAGATATTGGGTTGATACAAGTCCTAGTCTCACTAGGACTTCCAATTTGACTTGGTCCAACTTGATCTTTAGACCAAATAAAATTAAAATTTATTTAACCCAATTAAAATAGATATTAATCTAATTAAGAACCTAATTAAATTAGATTAAATTAGATTTAATTTCTAATCAAATTAGAAATTGGGTTAACCCAAGTCCTAAAAGAATTAGGACTAGTTCTTCTTTGCACTTGGCTTATCCAAAAAGCCAATTGGACTTGATCCAATCAAGCCCAAACTAAATCTAATTAAATCATATTTAATCAAATTAAGCTAAATAGCAATCAAATTATTAATCGATCCTCCTACAATACTTGTGCTAGGTTAAACATCAATCGTATTGATCGTTTAACCTTAGAATGATTCTAAATTGTTGATCAACCATCCGATCGGATCATGAACTCTAATGTATGTGACCTCATAGATCCAAATCTAAATCGATAGCATCAGAACAGATTTCTGTACCAATCAAAGTACCCATCTAGTAATGGTACCCAATGGCCAGATGGTTGAATGTGTAGAACAACATCCTTAGAACCCATGTGGATATAGTTTCTATATAATTCATCCCCTTAATTAAAATATCAAATCCATCTAATCAGGTTGTCCATATTGTATTTTAAAATATCAAATCCATCTGATGGATTATCCTAGCCAAGGTTTTGCTATATTGAAATACAGTAATACATTCTTCTCCAACTCTTGGAGTAGTCGATTTCATCTTGATCACACACCGACTTTCCAAGTACTTGACTGTGCCCAAAAGCCTTCCGTTACTAAATTAGAAATTCAGTTAGTCCGGTACCAAAGTATAGTGAGTTGCTTGCAAGTCACTGAGGTGATCTCAGATTTAAGGGATACTTATACCTATATCCCATCAGAGACATTCTCAACAATAGAATGCTCTGGAGTTGCTCACGTTCAATGATGATGTACCCATACATGTCACCTATATGCCATACCAGTTTCTTCATACTCCTTGGTTAAGAGGACAACCAACCTATATGGCATACAGTGACCTATGCTCGATAGATACTGTCATCCTAATTAACAACCTATCATTTGGTCATGAATAAATTTAAGGACTAATCGATAAATCCTCTTTTTATTGAATCTAAATAGTCCTAAGGACTTCATCACAATAATGGAGTTTGTTAGAAGATGAATACTTTATGATGAAAAGATGTGAAAAATATATTTTATTCATTAATGAATCAATTACAAATATAATATAGCTCAACCATCAACAGGCTGACGATTGGCTTTGAGATACATTTTCCAACAACTCCCACTTATCCTAAAGCCACTCGGCACAGTATCTAATACCCATCTTTAACTTGTGATTGTCGAACTCTTTTATCTCTAGGGCTTTACTGAAGGGGTCGGTCAGATTCTTCTTTCCATCGATCTTCTGAAGGTCGACGTCACCTCAATCCACAATCTTTCGAATCAGGTGGAAGCGACGTAGAATATGTTTCGTTCGCTGGTGTGCCTTTGATTCTTTCGCCTGAGCAATGGCACAGTGCTGTCACAATAGAGCAGGACCAGACCATCAAGGAAGGATGCTACTCCGAGCTTAGTGATAAACTTCCTCAGCCACCAACATTTTTTGCAGCATTTGATGCTGCCATATACTCTACTTTGCAAATAGAGTCTGCCATAGCATGCTACTTGGAACTCTTTCAGCAGATGGTTTTACCATTTAGAGTAAAGATATATCCTGATACGCTTCTGCTGTCATCATGGTTAGATTGAAAGCTGGAGTTTGCAAATCCCATAAGTTTCAAATTTGACTCAACCAACCATTGATCCTTAGTATTTCTCAAATACTTAAGTATAGCATTAACCACTTTCTAGTGATTTTCTCCAGGATCAGATTGGTATCTATTCACTACTCCCAGTGAGTGTGCCACATCTGATCTTTCACGTATCATGGCATGCATGATAGATCCCACTATTGAAGCATATGGGACTATACTCATACACTCTCTCTTCAAGAGTTATCAGATAATTCTTCTTAGAGAAAGAAATTTCATGGCCTATCGAAAGATAGTCCTTTTTGGAATTCTCCATGCTAAACCTCTTCAGAATAGTATCTATGTACGTGGATTGGGATAACCCAAGCATTCTCTTAGATCTATCTCTATAGATCTTCATCCCTAGGATGTAGGATGCTTCTCGCAAGTCCTTCATGGAGAACTATGATGACAATCAGACTTTTATTCTCTGAAATGCAGGGAGATCATTCTCAATTAAGAGATGTCATCCATGTACAAGATAAGAAATACTATTGCTGGACCACTTGCCCATTTGTAAATGTTCTCCATTCTTAATGAAGCTATACATTTTGATCACCTTATCAAAATGTATGTTCCAACTCTGAGATTCTTGCTTTAATCCATAAATGGATCTCTAAATCCTGCACATCTTGAACTCATCTATAGATGTGATGAAGGAAAAATTCTAATTTTCTGGGTCAGGTTCGTTCAGATCTGAATGGATCAAAAGAGATATTTCAAAAATTTTTTCTTTTGAATCTAGATCAGATCTGAGACACTTCGGATCTAATTTTATAGATCTAATAAAATAAAATAAAAATAAATTAAATTTGATTTAATTTTATATCTTTTGTTGGATAATCAGATTACCTTATGATGATTCTACTGATTGCCTAAGATTCTGGATCTAGCCATGCAAGTGCCAGGCCTCTACCGATATCCACTCAGACTGGATCTGAAGATCTTCTTCTTCTTTTTTACCTCTTCAAATATTAGATCTAGATCTGATTTAGAAGATCTTTAAAACTCCTTTTAAAGATCTAGAATCGTTTCTTGCAATAGTGCTGCCTTCTTCCTTTGTCGTCAGCTTTCTCTTGCCTGGATCGCACCAAACTGGAGCCCAAATTTCTTTAGGCATGGAGAGGAGAGAGGGGACCTGAAGATGGCATGGAGGAGGGAGAGGGGCAGCCTTGTGGCATGGGCTAAGGGAGATCTTCTCTAAAGCTTGGCGTAGATAGGGTTTTTATAGACCCTACTACACCATGCAGTGCCACATCATCCCGACCAATCACATCACTTTGTACAATCAGATCTAAATCTGATTGGTGGGATGATATCACCTGATCCAATCAGATGAGAGCCCCTGTTAATCATTCTTAGATGGTGCCTAAGACTGATCAAAGTAGAGTCCCTTTGCACGCCACCTAAGTTGATTCGAAGAAGCAACCTAGAGTCCCATCTGTATGGGACTCCAGGCATCCCTATCCTTGGATGCACGCCTCCCTAGGCATGCACCCTCTTCTTTCCATTTTCTAGCAAGGGGACGAGCTCCTATCTGCTCTCCTATTGGTGCATGACACATGGACAGATGTCTAAGTATCAAAGGTCAACGTTTGACCAAAGTCAGAAAGATAAGAATTAGTAGGTGACAAAAAATGGCAAGTGCTATCTCCAATTTATCTCATAAATTAAGACAACCCTTTTTTGATCTGGACAAGCTCCAGCCAGACCAAGTAAAGGTACTTGAGTTAGCATAAACTCATTTGGCTCAGTCGAGACAACTATTTAATGATAGTAAAAGAAGAACGTTAGGTTCAATCGAGTGCTAGCATGATTTTCTTGAACCTAATTGAATCTAATTCAAATCAATTGAACTGGGTTAGTCCAATTGATGATCATCCAGATTCAAACCCTTGTTTGTGTGACCCAGTTAGGTTCAGTTCTGTATGGTAATGGGATATGTCATGATCTCTATCATCGACATCATCGAAACTCCTTTCGATGGATCAGAACTCTTCTGATTCGAACAGCTAGAATGATCGATCATCTAAATCATTCTAATTGCTCCCAAAATCCACCAGTGACACCTAGCAGTATATGGTGGCAACCCATCAGAGCTGAAAATGCGAACCTCTTGGTGCAGCTACCTGTGTGATTAAGTTCTTCTATCTTGAGCCCCGATCAGATTAGGGTTAAGGTGAACTCGTCAAACCCTAAGTTTCTGTCATATGATGTAATCATTCGATTCAAGTCCGATGTGAAAATCTAAATAGAAACTCTTTCTATTATTTCACTCTGCCATGGCCATGGGCTTCTGGACTTGATTCTCATGATCATCATAGGGCTGCTCCTCTACCACCGAGGTAGATAGATTCCATCTTGATGCAATCCAGTTCCTACAATGAACATGCTATAGCCAACATACACCTCAGGATTTCGAATGGCTAGGAGATCGAGTTCATGGTGTAGTCAAACTATAACACCCTCAAGGTGAACTATCGATGCACCTCAGGTCAAAGAACAGACACACCTACTGCAGCATCGAGTCAGTCATTGACGAGAAGGTAGACTTCCTAATGACTACTCGAGGTGGTCACGCTCAGTGCCCTCGTTCTCTAACGAGTACCTGTACTCTCGCTCCGGATGTCTCCACACCATAGACTCAAGACTCATCTACTAAAAAGAAGCGATTGTACACCAACCTTTCGGATCAATCACCATCCTCATGATGATCCTACGGTCAGGAGCATTTTATGAGTTAATAATGAAAATTCTTGTCTTAAATTTTCAACTCTTGAAAATAAGAATTATCATTACCATTAACTCAAAGGATGTATCACAGACACTAAATACACATATGTGATAGAAAATAACCCTATTTTATTGATTTATAGTCAAAATTATAATTTTATCCCTAGAAGTGTATTACAAGTGTCAGCCAATTTTGGCTTCTAGGGCACACATATCTAACAAACTTTCACTTGATCTGAAGCCAATTGGCTACAAATTTAAGTCCTATCTTCTCAAGGTGGACTTCGATCTTTTGCAAACCCAACGGCTTTATGAGTGGGTCCACTGCATTATCTGTGGAGTCGACTCTCTTGATCTTGATATAATCCTTCTCGAGGTAATCGTAGATGAGGTGGTATCGCCACTCGATGTGCTTGGATTTCTGGTGAGACCTCGGCTCCTTAGCAAGGGCTATGGTACCATTATTGTCACAGTATAGAGGAATGGCATCTGATGGTATTACTTCGATCTCTATGGCAAACTTCTTGTACCAGAATGCCTCCTTCGTAGCTTCTGACACGTAGTGATGTATTCTACTTCCATGGTGGAATCTGCTATCACTGTTTGCTTGGAACTCTTTCAGCTGACAGCACCACCATTGCACACAAACAGACTTCCAGATGTCGACTTTCGATCATCTACATCGGACATGAAATCCTGAGTCTGTGTATCCCTGGACTTGGAGTTCTCCATTACCAAAGACCAACATCATATCCTTAGTTCTTCTCAAGTACTTAAGGATACATTTCACAGAAGTCCAGTGTTCTTCACCTGGATTTGACTGATATCTGCTTGTGACACTCACAGCATGGGCTATATCAAGTCGTGTACATAGCATGGCATACATGAGGCTCCCTATTGCAGAAGCATAAGGGATCTTGCTCATGCATTCTATTTCCTCAGGTGTGCTAGGGCACATCTTCTTGGAAAGATGAATACCATGTCTGAAGGGTATTAATCCCCTCTTAGAGTTTTTCATACTAAACCTCTTTAGTACTTCCTCTATGTACATCTTCTGTGAAAGTCCTAGCATCCTATTCGGTCTATCCTCTATAGACCTTAATTCCTAGAATAAAGGATGCTTCACCTAGGTCTTTCATGGAGAATTCTTTGGACAACCATATTTTGACTATCGTCAACATGGGAATATCATTCCCAATAAGGAGGATGTCATCCACGTACAATACGAGGAAGACAACAGCGCTCCCACTGACCTTTTTGAAGACACATGGTTCCTCTTCATTTTTGATGAAACCAAATATTTTGATCACATCATTGAAATGAGTGTTCCAGCTCCGAGATGCTTGCTTAAGTCCATATATGGACCTTTGCAGCTTGCAAACCTTGTGATCAGTATCACTGGATGTGAAACCTAGCGGCTGTTCCATATAGATATCTTCCTCAAGATATCCATTTAAGAATGCCATTTTCACGTCCATTTGCCATATTTCATAATCGAAATAGGCTGCAAGCAAGCAATGTGGATGGATTTTAGCATAGCACTGGGAAAAGGTATCCTGATAGTCAATGCCTTCGTTGACTATAACTTTTGCCACTAGTCTAGCCTTGAATGTCTCCACATTCCATCTGCACCAATCTTTCTCTTAGATCCATTTACTGATAGGGACGCGATGCTGTCGTTAAGACACCGTGTTTATCAGTTTAATCCGACTTCTTAAAATCATTGAAAATGCGTAGATAGTAGTGAGTCGGGTCGAATCCACAGGGAAGGTAGTGTTTTTAGATTTGAAATCTTTGATTTTTTTGAAAAGAAAAAGAAAATGATTTGAGTTTTGGAAATCAAAAGTGAAGTCGGAAAATTGAAAATAAAAATTAAAAGATGCAGGAATTTAAACTTGGTACTAAGATCTACTAGTTAGATCTTAGCATCTACTTGCAAAGCAATAATAATTAAAGTGCAGAAATTAAATTACAATAAAAATAAAAAGCAAGAAATTAAAATGCAAAAATAAAATTTTTATTAATTAAAATTTTAGAATTTAAATACATAAAATTTAAAAAGAAAAGAAATAAAATAAAATAGCCTGATCTCTGATCTTGGATCGGCATTGGCAGAAAGATGGTGTAGAAGCTCGGCTCTTCTTCTCGGCACCCGTTGCTTCGAAGCAGCCTTTAACCCATAGCCTGGCTTCGCCCTGTACCAAAGCTTCACCTTGATCGGAGATGTTGATTTTCTGATGGCCTGGGGTCCTTTTTATAGAGCTAGGAGGGCTGGATATTTTTTCTAAAGGCAATATGGGACTAATAGCCTTTGTAATCATAAAAATACAAAGAAATTTGGATAAAATTTGAATCAAAATAGCTCTGATATGACTCTGCTAAATCTGATAAAATCCAGCCGTTCAACAGGAATCCAACGGTCCAAAAATCATCAAAATCGGATGCAGATAAGCTCAGATCGGGTCGGATTAAATTCTGGCCGTTGGATCGCGCTTGATCGAGGAAATCTGGCCGCAAATCGCGCTTCGGGAGTCTTGATCACCGCCGGCAGCATTCTGGACCGTCGGATCATCGCCTGGATCGAGCGCTGCCGTCCGATGGTGATCCGCGTGATGTTTGTATCTGAATAAAATTCGGAAGCAACCACAGCCGTCCGATCCTGACCGCAAACAACCACATCCGTCCGATCGCGCAATAACTGTTCCCATGGACCGCGTGGACCGGCCGCACCGCACACCGCAACCAATCAGCGCCGCTGT